>VSTD030000622.1:0-15154 GCA_008808055.3 Sporobolus alterniflorus
TTCCCACCACTCAACCACGTCTCTATTTTACCTCATTCCTAGCCAGAGCACCATGCCATTGGAGCTTCATCCACCGTTGTGGTTCCCTTTCACCACTATCTCACACTTATTATCCCTTCGCACAATGACACCCACGATGACAAACTTGCAACCCTCTTTCACTTCCCTTGGTATGTGAATTTACGTAAAAAGATATTTTAAAATTTCACAGCATCCCACAAGGTTATAAACTAGTTAATAAATAGTGTAGAGACTATATTTCGGTCCTGTTTGCATGTATGTGTATATCTGCTACCAAGCTCAATTATGTGTTATCTATGTTTCGGTCAACTTCTAAGACAATGGTGACTAGAAATAAAAGAAAAAGATGTAGTTATTGAAAATAGAATGAAATAGATTTTGGTCCATGAGACGGTTGCATGTATGTGTATCTCTGCTACCAAGCTCAATTATGTGTTAACTATGTTTCGGTCAACTTCTACGACAATGGTGACTAGAAATGAAAGAAAAAGATGTAGTTATTGAAAATAAAATGAAATAGGATGATAGCCGATATATAATATGAATTTAGAGTATGGCAAACATAGAGTATTAAGAAAAATTATACTATAAAATAGAGTACTTAGTGTAAAAGACAAAAACACTACATACAGTCTAAACCAAGCAAATCCAGAATCAGAATCCGTCAAATCTTTTGTCCACAAGTTTGAAGTCTGCTACCCACCATCACCGCACCATCACGTGTACTTGTGCGACCGCTACCCCACTGCGGCCAAACAAAACTTGACTGTATGCTGGGCCCCACGCACACCGCGACCCGGACCCGAAGAAGATTTTTTCCTAATTTTGGCCCTTTTATAATTCTTATTCAAGAAATGATCCTGCAAAAACTTCATTTCCATTTTTGATCCTTTTTGGTCACCCCAAACATCATGGTCTGATTTTTAATTGGGCCACGTCAGTGCAATTTGCACGACTCGATGCCACACTGGACCCCTACGCGTCCCAGCGGTTGACTAGGCATCACTTCGGATTGAGTCACGCCAGATACCTTGGTGTGACCGAGTCTTTACATGACTAAGTTGGCATATAAACCCTCCCTCTCTTTCTTCCTCCCTTTTTCCTTCCCCCATTGTTCCTGGCATGGTGCTCTGGTTCTCCACCGTTCTTCACTCTCTTCAACATTGTTGGTGGCCATGCTAGAGAACGAGTTTCATGCCCGTGAATGGCGGAACTTAAGCACGACGCTTCTTTTTCGATTCGTCATGAGATGGAGCCTGAGCAGGACAAGGATAAGCTAGAGGAGGAGAGGGCACGAAAGCGTGAGAAAGCATGTCATGGAAAGGTAGCTTTCCTTAAGGATGGTGAACACGTGCTCATTAAGGGCAAGTGGCCACATCGTATTACTCAGGACTGGCGGACTCTTTAGGTCATGTATCATAGACGTCACATGAAGTATTTTGTTTGTCATGACTTCTGTCTATTTGTATTTATGTTGTGAACAATTGTTAGTAAGATGTTCGTGAAACTTGCTCAAATCTACGGATTGTTTTCTGCATCGACATGTCCATTCGGCATAGTAAGAATGCAACATGAAATACAACACAAAACTTACCCTTAACTTGCATGTAAAATAGAGCACTAACATGTCTTTAGGGGAAATAAAGGATACATAATATGACTGGGGTGCATATCGAATTCCCACTACACTCTAGTGTGACCCGCTACCCCTGGCCCTACCCCTCACCCTTGCAGCATGAAGGTTGGTGTCACGCCGATCACATCTGTGTTCCTATCTACATAGATGTGCTTCATGAATGTCAAGTTGTCATGCACATTGATTCAGATTTCTCTCTTCCATTTCAAGATGATTCTACCAAATCAAATCTTCTCCCTACTGCCTCATACATGCAGTACAATCCATATTCTCACCGTCACACCTAGCCTCGTACTCCTCATCCAACTCTAGCAATGGAGTTGGGCTAAACTTGAACTCGTCGATCCATTTCGCATAGTCACAAGGCTAAAATTATATCATATATGTTAGAGGATTATTGTCAATGCAATCAACATTTCTTAAATTTGAGATAAACAAGCTTACCTCCTCCCATGAGTCATCCTCAGGACATACTCATTTTCTCCTGCCATATGTGCTCTCCTCCAAAGATGTCCTCAACTTGGCTCCCTTACCACAGTGGCAAAATGAATGCTCATTCCATGTTGGGATTAGGTAAAGATACATATTGAAGAGTTAGTGTGTGAGACTCAAGGTTTTGTAGTGCAAGACATGTCCTTCTGTAGGTCCATAGTAACGAGCAGTTGAATCATTCCACAAAGTAAAGCCATGTTGAATTGAATGCATACTGAATCACTGAAAAGTCTGGATGAGTTGATAGCACACTGCAAAGTAAATTCCTATTGAATTTACTGCACACTGAATCACTGCAAAGTTTGAATCAATACAAAGAATCTCTGCCATTTTGTAGGTATTGATAGAGACTGCTCATGAGACATTGATTTGCTCAAAGTACACTAATAGCGACACTGCATAACACGGGTCTGATTGCATAACATTACAAACATTGCAACATGTCTAAGAATAATAAAATACAACAACGGAGATAACCATTCAGTGGCATGTAAAACAGAACACCTAATTACTAATCTACTAGTGCCCAAACTACACCTAACATGACTTAGGAAATTGAAAAACACAATACAATAGATACGACTACAAGTTGCTTGATGCACCCTTCTTTGTTGCACCAATCTTTTTTAGGAGCGCTACATACAATTTGTCACTCGGTGTCATATAGTCATCAATCCACTACCTGAAATCACATCCCGACGGTTTTGGTGGCGGTGGAAAGAGTTCAACACGAACACTCTACGTAAAAATAACATGGTTAATGATGACATTATTAATACTCACTGTAAATTTTGGACACTGAAAGTACCTTTCTAAGCGGTGTTTCTTTGTAACAGAACAGAAAGAGGGGAAACTTGCAAGCCCAGTATCTCCTCCCGTATGTATCATAGTCAAAACTTAGATAACAATGACACTCTATTTCGCATCTTCTCCTGCCAGAGGTTTCTTATTTCTACTTGGGTCATTTGGCGGATGGCCATTGCTATACTCCTTCAGTTGTTGTCTCACCCACCGAAGAGTCCAGGGCTCCAGTTCTTTGCTGGCCATTGTGTGTGAGCTAAGTATGTGCATGTTTCTTATTCCTCACAGTGTGCTTTTATAGCCTCCAGAAGTGTGTAGTAAACTAATTAGTGATTCAGAAAAAATGAAGTATGTCATTTTATCCTAGTGAGCCCTCAACATCATAGCCTTTTCAATGACCCTTCATCATAGCATTTTCAGTCATCTGTCATACATCATCATAGCATTTTCAGTGACCCGTCATCATAGACTTTTCAGTCACACATCAGCATAGCCTTTTCAGAAACTCGTCACCTAACGTCATAGCCTTTTCACTAACCCGTCATAATAGCCTTTTTAGTGACCCGTCATCATAGCCATTTCAGTCACTTGTCACATGTCATCATAGCCTTTTCAATTACCCATAATCATAGCCTTTTTAGTGACCCATCATCATAGCCTTTTCAATCACCTTTCTGCATAGATTTTTCAGTCGCACTTCATTGTAGCATTTTTAGTGAACCTAGCTCTAGCTTTTTCAGTGAGATATCAACTTAGTATTCTTTTTCAGTGACTTGTCAACTTCATACACGTACTCATTGTTTCAACTTTGTCTCAAACTCCACAGATTTTGAAATCAAATTTAGGTTCTTTCCAAAATTTGAGTGCAAAGGGGGCTGGATACTCACGTGGTTTATGTTCACTAATGCAAATACACCGGTGCAAAAACTTGGACAAGGAGTGTGCCAAAATGTTGTACAAACATTGTTCTACAATCTAGATGACATGAATAGAGCATCTCAAAAGATTGAAGAAGTTATCGAATTTTAAAAAGAGATAGTCGATAACTAAATCTAGGAAACATGCCCGTCAAACCGATGATATCTCGAATTTTTTTGCTTATTTTTGTGTGAGAAGGACATGTTACAATCATAAGTTTTTGTTTTGGACCAACATGTAATTCACCTTTGAACAATAAACAAACTACCGGGATGACAAGCACTCTGGCATGACCGACCCCCCTCCTCCTAGTTCTAACGAAGGCTTGGCGCGACTGCTGGGCGCCAGGCAACTGAGGCACTCCCTCCTAGTTTCGAGGAAGGCTTGGTGCAACTGAGGCAATAACAGGGTTCAAAAATCTCCTTTTTGGAACTAGAGCTGTTCGGGACAATATATTTGAAATATACTTCATCAAATCTATTTGAAACATACTTCATCCATACCACAAAACATGTCCACAAGTTGAAATACCCCAATTCGAGAATCAAAGTTTCTAATGTATTTAGCGTACCAATCTCTTGATCAATCGTTGGTACAATACATTACACAAGTGGTTCAAAGTCATACAACAGGAATTAATGAAAAACAAAGGTCTTCAACATGATGATAGCAGCCACTAACGTGACTATAAGGGTGGACAGAACTACATTTATTGCATCCTCACACTCGGACATGCTAGCTACGACTAAGAACCACCTTCCGAAGATAGTTAGCTCTTTGGAACACAACTTCGGTGCGAATGCCAACTACTCGAAGTCTCCAGGATCAAAGTTGGGATCAGCTGCTAAAACACAACAACAATAAACATGTGAGTACAAATGTACTCTGCAAGTCCCACCTCACCAGGTCAGGGTAAAGCAATAGATAAATATTCCATGATCAAGTAAATGCATAACAAATAATAATAAATATAGCAACGATAATAACTCAAGAAATAACAATGACCATCTAAGCAGATATAACATAACCAAAGACAGGAACTCAAGTCACCATATTCAGAATCTATGTCTGAGGTCCACGCCATAACCTATCCTATACTAAGGACATGACCATTCGAATGGGTTTCTAACTCTGCAGAGCTCGTACACATCCACAAGTCAAAACTACCCAACAACAACCCGAACATAGGTGACGACACCCAGCCGTAGACTACCCCAGTTAACCACCCACAACCAACAAACCAGACCACTCTCAGTCAACCAACCAACTCATCCTGTTGGACGACGCTAGAATAGCCAGTGGGATTAACCTAAGCCCTGCTCATACAGGGTCGAGTGGAGGCACGAAAAGTAAAGGCTAGATGAGATGATAACACATCCACAGTCCTTAATTCTTGACAAACTCGCCTACCCAAGTCCATGACCACGATGACCCTCGGGCGTAAGCCTACACCAACGGTAGCGCTTACACGACCTCAACCATACTTCATCACCAAGATCAACTATCACATCTACTCTACTCATTCATAAGATAACAAGGATAAACCATACAAGTGCATAAGTGAACAACAACATGTAACATGGCATAGATAAGGCTATCAAAGGTAATGCAATTCCTATAAAGTAACCATCCTAACCAAGGTTGTAAACCACATCAAGCATACACATGGGGTCAATATGATCAAGAGGGTCGGTGAGACTTGCCTTCATCCTCACTGAGGTCAGCTACGGCATCAACGGGATCTTCTGAGAGATGAGGCTCCTCCTCAAAGATCGGCTCTTCGCGATACGTGACATACAATCAAGCAAACAAACATATTTTAGTACAAAAAAATATGAATTATATTTTAATAAATAGGACTTGAATTTATAAGAATTTAGGAAGAAGAATCGGGTCAATGGGAGCTCAGATGAGTAAGATATGGGCTTTATAGTGTTGGTTGGGAGTTAATTTAGGAAATTAAAAGCGGGATTTGGCAGCTGGGCTGGCAGTGTATGAGTTGGGCTGGGAACACACATGTGGGCTGCTGTCCTGGCTGTGTTGGCTTTGTCATTTGGGCTGGCTGCAGTTAGTTGGCCCATGAACACTCAGGCAGAACGATACATGTCATTCTTTCTTGGGCAAATTCCTTTTTGGACATGAAAAAAAGTTGGTCTTCTTTTTGGCCATCAAAGATTTCAAAGTGACCTAATGGCCATGGGTTGAAGTTTTTATTCATTTCTGGCCACTACCATCCATTCTGTAAGGTAACTGTGTTAAATGGATGGGGAAAAGACCGATTTACTCCTGTCTATAAATTTACTTATTTTAAACTGCTCCATGCACATGTGACCAGCTTGATTTTTTTCAAAACAACAATCCTTGGCCAAATGAACCAGCCAGCTTTGAGCACGAACACACGGTCATTTGATGGCTTCAAAATGGAAGATATGATTTACCCTTGTATATACGGTTGTACTGATGGTGCTCATGCGTGCTCCTGCTCAAAGCCACCCGCTCTTGCTGGCCGAGTGACCGCGTGTTTGTGCTCAAAGTCAGTTGCTTCATTTGGCTAGGGATTGTTGTTTTGAAAAATTCAAATTGTTCACATGTCCATGGAATAGTTCAAAATAAGTAAATTTATATACAGGGGTAAATTAGTCTTTTTCCCATCCATTTAACACCGTTAACATACAAAATAGATGGTAGTGGCCAGAAAGGAATAAAAACTTCAACCCATGGTCATTTGGTAACTTTGAAATTTTTGATGGCCAAAAGGGAAGACCAGCTTTTTTTCATGGCCAAAAAGGAATTTACCCTTCTTTCTTCTCCTACCGCTGCTTGCCATGGGCAAGCTTCTCAAGCTCAAATCCGGCAATGAAACGGAGGAGAGGGTGGGGGGGGGAGGGAAATTAGGGGAGATGTTCCTTGGTCTAGGACTCATCCATTTTTTCAAGAAAAAGGGATGCGAACTGTTGAGTTTGGCTGCTGCGATGCGAGTGCACATCCATGGAAGCTGGATCTCAGTGTGGGCTCGATTGGAGGAGGAAGAAAGAAATTTAACTACACAAGAATGCTCAGAGTAGTTTGTAGGTGATCACCCGCGCGTTAATTGAGAAATGGCTAAGTAGTTAGGCACATCGACGCGCGGTGGTGAGCGGCAGCACGTTACTGGAATTTAGGGGAAAATGGACTTCCTTGGGGAACAGACCAAAGCGGTGGTCAAACTCTTCTTCAATTCACAAAAGCTTCTTTCACAGGCATTTGTCCAATTGAATTTCTGATCCTTCAAGAGTAGCTTCGACATTGGCCTGGCAATCTTGAAGAATCCTTCAATGAATCTCCTATAATAGCCGGCTAATCGAGGGAAGCTCCTAATCTCAGTGACGGTGGATGGTCTCTTCCAATTTGCTACAGCTGTCACTTTCTCCGGATCCACGGCTACTCCTTCAGCAGTCAAAATGTGTCCCCATAAACTCACTTTCTGTAGCCAGAATTCACATTTGGTGAACTTGGCATACAATTGATGAGCTCGCAACTTCTCCAAGACTATCCTTAGGTGGTGACCATGCTCTTCAGCGCTTCGTGAATGGACAAGTATGTCATCAATGAAGACAACGACAAACTTATCCAATTCTTCCATGAAGACATTGTTCATGAGGTTCATGAAGTAGGCTGGGGCGTTAGTCAATCCAAACGGCATCACAATGAACTCGTATTGACCATAGCGAGTCATGAATGCCATCTTGGGCATGTCTTCCGACCAAATCCTCAATTGATAGTACCTAGACCTTAGATCTATCTTTGAGAAGCACTTGTCTCTTTCCAATTGATCGAATAGGTCATCAATCCATGGCAGCGGGTACTCATTCTTGACGGTCACCTCATTCAGGGCTCGGTAGTCTATGCATAGCATCTGGCTTTTATCCTTCTTTTCCACAAACAGGGCTGGTGCTGCCCCCGGTGATGAACTAGGTCTCACGTATCCTTTCTGCTCTAGTTCACTGAGTTGTCTCTTGAGTTCCATCAGCTCAAGGGGTTGCCATTCTATATGGTCTCTTGGCAATCGATGTAGTTCCTGGGAGTAGGTCTATGGCGAATTCGATATCTCAGTTGGGTGGCAGGCCAGGCAGTTCTTCGGGAAATACATCGGGATATTCTTTTACAATGGGAACTTGTTCAGGACTTTCAACTTTGAGGCTGTGGAGAGTGGGGTCGGGTAAACTTTATTGAATGTGGCAAGTGACGGTCTTTTCAAGGTGGTTGGTCACAGTGATGGTTCTTTTGGCACAAGCAATGGTTCATCGGTGTTTGGTTAACCAATCCATCCCACGGATCACGTCTATCCCGTGGGAGTTGAGTACTACAATACTAGTGGGGAATACTACCCCACTTAGATTTATTGGAATGTTGATTACTCCCAAGTGACATGGGATGTGGCGTCCAGGGGATTTGGTTAGGAGGGGTTTCTTTAAGGCCACTATGGGTATGTCATGTGATTTCACAAAGTAGGGGGAGATAAAAGAGTGGGAGGCTCTAGAATCAAAGAGTACAGTAGCTAAGAAGGAGTGAACCAGGAACTCACCTAGTACCACGTTCGGTGTATCCTCAGCTTGCTCTGCGTAGACATGATTGACCTTTGCTTTGTCATATGACTGCTAGGTCTTGGCGGGTGCTGCACGAGCGGGTCCAGTCATCTCCTTGGGTCCATTCACCAAGTTGGAGAAGGTTGATGGAGCGGTCTTCAGGCATGGGCAATTGGTGATGAAGTGGCCCATCTCCCTATAGTTGAAGCACGACTTCGGGTTGCTCACTTGACTTCCTCCTGCCTGCTACTTCTGAAAAGATCCCTGAGTACGTCTTCTTTGCTTCGAACTTTCTCTTCTTGTCCCTTATTTCATCTTGCTTGTTCTTTGTGGTGGTGATGGCCTTGTTCACCATAGTGTTGAAGTCGGGGTAATTTCCGGCTCCAATCACGGTCCTCAGATCAGGGTCAAGGCCACGGAGAAAGGAATCCTGCTTCTTCTCATTGGTGTCAACCTCATACAGAGCATAGAGAGATAGCTTCGTGAACTTGTGCAGGTACTCTGTTACCGATAGGTTTCTTTGCTGGAGGCTCAAGAACTCTTGCATCTTTAACTTCATCACACTGTTGGGGATGTGGTGTTCATGGAACAATGTGACAAAGTCATTTTAGACCATGTTGCGGGAATCAGGGTTGACTTCCTTGTAACTCTGCCACCAAGCAAGGGCAGGTCCTACTAGCTGCTGAACGGTCAGTAGAACTCTGTCTCTGTCAATGGCGTGCACCACATCCAGCTTCATTTCAATCTCACGGAGTCAGTCGTCCACCTCAATAGGGTTGTCAGACCCTCCAAACTTCGACTGGCGGAGCTGGTGGAAATCCGCAATCCGGTGGATGTAAGGATTTGGGTCGTGCTAAACATTTCCTTGCCCGTCATTGTTCTGATTTACCACAGTATTTGCCATAAACTCTAGGATGCAGTTCTGGCGGTCTAACACAGTCGTCATATCAACAGGTGGAGGAGGTGGTGGCGGCACCTCTGGGTGAACTTCAGTGTTGTTTGAGGGAGACTGCTCGGGTGGGATAGTGTTTGGGTTGGAGAAGGCTCGTCGGTCTCCTGGCAGTTCTATGGACTTCCTCCTCATCTCTCTATGGACTTCATTTATTTGTTTAGGCTTATATATATATATAAATCTGCCTCATCTTAGACTAATATTAGCCACACAACATCAAACAAGTACAAACAAACATTCCATCCAACAACCAATGGGGCAACCGTCTTACAAGTATAAGGAAGGCGGTACAATATTCGGCACAAAAGGTCTGCCGGAACCAAAACTAGCACAAGGAAACTTAGGGGGCTCCAACTTTAGGAATGGCACAGTCAACAAACATATCTTGGTCCTCCGTCCCCTCGCCACAAGGAGTCGGTGAAGGGGCCAGCGCCACAGACTTGCATGTCCTGAAAGGAGGACCAGTCGTGCGAGGCAAGGAGAGACCACCAAGGATAGGTGGGTCGGTGCTTCCGGAGTGGTGCTCCCTCCTGTTGACGAGCTCTAAGAGGCACATGCCTTGGAGAAGACTATTGTTGTGGTCGGCCTGGTCCGACAACTCATCTTCCAAAGCCATGCCTCGGCTTTCTGCATGGACAGCGTGGGCCTCATATCAGGCCAGCTCCACTCTGGACTTGCGCCAATGGCATTCAATGAGTTCAGCGCGGCCAATCATGCTTCTCGCATGAGTGCACTGCTGGTCACATAACTTGTCCAAGGCTGGCAAATAGCTCGCCTTGGCCACAATGGTGGGGTCTTCTTCTTGAGGTCCCAGGCCTTCCAGAGTGCAAACTCTGGCTTCCCAAGTAGGAGAGTTGTGGTCCAAGGGTGGAAACTCTGGCTTCCCAAGCAGGAGAGTTGCGGTCCAAGTGATCACTTGCTCGTTAATTGAGAAATAGGTAAGTAGTTAGGGACATCGATGCGTGGTGGTGAACGGCAGCACATTACTGGAATTTAGGGGAAAATGGACTTCATCGAGGAACAGACTTACCAGGGCTAGGCACTGTGGTGGCGTGCAGTAGGAAGGGAGCCGATGAGTCCTTTTATAGGCATGGGGGTGACAGTTGGCAACGGTCGAGAAGGCAGCTTGGGTACAGGGAGGACATTGGACATGCTATGGTTGTTTGCTCAGTTTAATGGTGATGGTGAAAGGGCAGAACAACGGTAGCCAACTAGGCGATGGCGTGGTCGACGTGGTCGTCTGTGCGGTGCACGACTCAGCTGGAGACGGACAGGATGATGAAGGGGGAAGGACGACGTGCGTACGATGGGTGGCACAATGCGGCCAATAGTCCACCAGACAGAGTCCATGCAGTGCACGTGACGCTGGTCGAGTAGGAAGGATAGTGGCTAGCAGAAGGGCGTCCTCGTGATGTACATGTGGTGGTCTTTGGACCGGAGGGTAAATGGGTGGTGCGCTACAGCTGGTCATCGGCAACGACGATAGCCAAGCTAGGCGGTGCTACGGCTCTATGGCGCGGCGGGTGAGGCAAGGCTTGTAGCTTGACTCAGCGGGGTAGGACACAGCGGCAGCTCCACGGGCGACGCAGTCCAGCGACCGACGATGCAGAGGTGGTCCAGCGTGGCTACAACAGTAGTGGTGATGGTTCAGGCATGAGCAGTTGATGGTCATGGTGCATTATCACTGCTTCACTGGGGGGAGGAGAGGAGGGGTCTGGCCGGCCAGGACGGCGTCGAGCAACAAAAAGAGACAAGCAAGATGGGCCGTTCACAGGGGAAAAGGGCGCGGCCCGAGCTGGAAATGACTGAAAAGCTGAGGAGGATCTCGGCCTAAAAGAATAAGAAGGTTCTTGATTTCATTTCTATTTTATTTGGATTTTAGGATTTGAATCCAGTGTTTACTTTGAATTCAAAAAGGGGGTTAAAGATTCAGAAATTTCAGGGTGTGACACAAGTCAAATTCATCACATTCACATAACATGTCCACATCATTCATCGCAATCATCAGATAAGACTTAATCACATATCGCATTCACACAAGTCTAATAGGGTCAACATGTCCTATCACAATCTATGTCCATAACACAAAATAGGTCCACAACACATAAGATGACAATCACTACCGGGGGTGTACGTCGTCTTCTTCCTTTTAGGACATTTCATCGCAACGACATTGCCGGCCTGGATGCACGGATCCCTCCTAGGACCTCATCTGGGACATAGAGGTGAAACAGATGGGTCATCTTTAGGGGCATGCAAGCATTGAATAGTTGCAAAGATCCAGCCTTGTCCTACAAAAATGACTAATGAACAAACATACTATTTGAAAGAAGAAGCAACATATAAGTACTCAGAATATTGATTTCACTTGTGATCTAAACATTTCATCATTGAGTAAAGACCGGTAGTCAGAGTCATCATCATTGTCCTCCTCACTAGCCTCACACTGATCCAGAGTTGTCCGAGCATGAGGAGCTTTTCCATGCCGATGAGTTCGCGAAGGGGCATCAACTGTAACAGGTTCTTGGGGAGCTTGTTGATGCGGATGTTCGACATCAATGCCACCAATACAGTTGTAGAGGAACGCTAGATGACGACAACTCTTCCGGACCCTCTACACAAATTAGAATAAAATGAAAACCATTGAACAATATGTGAAGAACTTAATAGCAAATTGGAAAACATAATTACTTCAGCAAAAGCATGAAGCACACTGTGGCCAGCCGCAAAGTTGGTCCGATGCGGCCACAACACCAGCGGTGATGGCATTGGTTTAGGCACGAGCACTCGACGGTCATGGTGCACTGTCGTTGCTTCACTGGAGGGACGAGAGGAGGGGTCTGGCCGGCTAGGACATTTCAAAAATCGAATTTGTATCAAAGCCCCAAAATCACTATTTCTAAAATATTCTTGATTTAAATTTCAACTTGAGTTTCAAAATTACTTTGATTCAAACGTCTAAAATTTCTATTTTGAGAAAAAAAGAAACTTGTTTGAATTTGAAAATGTATTTGATTTGAATTTAAAACTTGATTTCAAATTCAAATCTGTTGGAAAGAAATTCAAAACTTTCTATTTTTCTCTGGCCGGCCCAAGTCATTTCGGCCCATTTTTGCTTTGCAGCCCTGCTCCCTATTTCTTTTCTTTCCTCTTTTTCTTTTGGCCCAGCGTGCCTGGCCATTTTGGACCACCAGTCCAGTCTAGCCCATCCAGCCCACAGGGGTCGTTCCCCACCTCTAGGGAATTGGCCATGCCGCCTGACCGACTGCGTCACCATGTGCCGCACACCGACCTTCTGCTCCCCTCCATTGCCAAGAAGCTGAGACGCCCATGCCACCCCATCCTCTCCCCTTCTTGTCCATTATCGTCGCCTTTAACACCCGTAACAAGCGCAACAATGGTCATCAAGACCCACTGCCGCCGACCGATGAGCTTTTCTCGGACTGCTCGCCTCCTGGCCTCTACCCCTATAAAAGGAGAACTCTCGACCTCGCTGGTCTCCACCCGAGCTCCTCCCACCCACAACTCCCTTTCTCCGCACTCCAATTGCTGCCTCATCGAGAAAGTCCGGCCGCCACCCCGGTGCACTGTCACCCGGCCTACTCCACCACCGCGCCGCCGTCTTGTACCCGCAGTGAGGATCATCGGACACCCCCCTCTTCATTTTTCCTCACCGACGGTGAGTTCCCGTCGATTAGAGCGGCCAAACGGCGCAGCTCTGGTGAGCCCAAGGTCGGCCATGGTCGCTAGACCATGGTGGACCGGCACGCCACCGAGGTCCATGACTCATGGACTCGACTCACATGTTTTCAGTATGAAAATAAATTTGTTATCCTGTAAATCCTGTAAAATTTGCAAATGCCCCCTGAGCTTTGGATTATTTCTATTCCAGCCATCATTTTCGTATGAACACAGAAACAACCATGCTATTTTACATTTTGGCTCTATCTAATTTTCTAAAATTATGTATAGGTCCCTGTTCTAGTATATTTGAATCCTAATCTGCAAACCCTTATACCTTTTTAACCGTAGATCTGATTTAGTCGATTCTTGCGCTCGAACTATCGTAGCGATGAGTAGATCATTTCAGTATGGCTTGTTTAGCAATTAGAAAATGTTTGTTGTACTGTTTTATTTATTGTACTATGATTTGTGTTTTCGATTGCCATTAATTCAGTCACGCCGACGTTGGATAATCTTCAAGACCTTCAAGAGCAAGACTTTGAGCAGTTTGAGCAGCAAGGCAAGTGTATCCTTGATCAATAGCACATATTCTTTCTTTCTCGCTATATTTACTATTTATGTTCTACATGAAATAATGAATTCTAGATTGTTTACCTTCCCGTATCTGTACCCTAGATGTTGGTTTGCATATGGGTAGAATAGCTTTCCTTAGCCCCACTGTCATAGCTTGGTTATTGAATCGTTAACCTCTTGTTAAGTTGAGCTATGATGATTTGTGGTCTTCCATCCAGTGCGATGTGAGTGGACCTATAGTTGATAGATGCCGTGGTTTGAGCAAGGTCAAGATACGATGGGGAAGGTGGCTACCTTCATGGTTTGTGGATGGTTCTTGCTCAAATAAGCTAAGGACCGGTTCTTAGGAGTTGACCCCCAGGACAACATGTGTCACGACGTGTTCGGTATGGAACGACTTGCTTACTAATTAGGGAAATTTGGGTATGTGTCTTGTTCGAGAGCAACGGGAAAGGGTATGACTATACCTGGGATCCACCTAGTGCAAGAGGGGCCTGAGATGGGGAAACCTTAGCAGAATGCAAGACTGACTCAAATGAACCTTTGTAAATGGCATGTAGTGATATCCTGGACTCACACTAAAGGAAGTGTGATTGTGCTTAGCCGGCATGGCAGCATGGAGGTTTTCTAGTTGCCGAAGGTGATGAAATTACTACGCATGGGTACAAGGCATAATCCTCTACAAAGTGTAGGATGCTTTCTGTAAGGTAAACTTTAGTTTGTTTAGAGCCTGCATATATGATTATGTTTTTCCATTCACTTGTTGAGTAGCAACCATAAGTCTACTCATCCTTGCTCTAATACTGCTCAGAAGATGGAGAAGTCATGGAATACTTTGATGAGGAACTATTCTAGCTTGCGTTTTCTTCGCTCGACTGTGCCCGTGGTGTGATGTTATCTTATCGAGAGAGTCAAGTTTGCCTTTTTTTAATAAGACAATATTATTGTAATAAAGTACTCTTTTCAGACATTGGTTATTCTGATATGCTATAATTTTGGCTGTATGTATAACAAATTGTTCCTGGGCATACATACAATGAGCATCTAGTTTTGGCCTTAAAACTGGGTGTGACAAAAAGGTATCAGAGCCGTGTCGACCATAGGAACACTAGCTTAGTTAGAAGAGTCCTCCTCCTTAGAGTATTTTGACAAAACCTATTTTCTAAAAGCTATTTTACCACTTTATTCCATTGCTTACCTATCAGCTTTTATAAAATGCTTCTCTTACCTTTTTGCAAAGATCTTGTAGATGGCTCACCTTCCAGTTCAGATGTGGTTATCGAGCTATGCATCAATGGGTTGAGTCTTAGTGATCTTCACTATCTACCCTGGAGTAGTCGCCCTCGAGTCATGTCAACTCAATAAGCATAAGTCATAGGATCGTCTAGTTTTTTGAGTCGCTATGTAATAATCGTATCATATGGTTGGGATCGTTGTGGTTTGCTTCACAAAAACATGTTTGATTTGGATCTTTGTTTGATTGCCAGTATGCTGTGAGGCCTGTCTCACAAC
>VSTD030000623.1:0-15153 GCA_008808055.3 Sporobolus alterniflorus
CAACAACACACAACAAGAAGTACCTAGCACCCTAGGTGTTAGCGTTAGCATTAGCCGAATGGGTGGAAGGAAACAAAGGGTTGTGTAAAGAGATTACAAGCGATGAAGATAGCAAGAAAACTTCCTCAACTCGCTCTAAACACTAAGACTCTTATACTAACTTAAATGAGCTAAGAACTTGTAGAAGGATTCAGGAAATTTGAGGTTGCTTGTGAGCTTGTGGGATGAAGGAGGTGGCTCCCCTTGGCAGCCCTTTTATAGGGAAGCCAAGGGGTGGCTGGCCGGCCAAGGATGGTGGCCGGGCGGCAAGCCTTGGTGGCCATTTCCCCTCTACTTTGTCCCAATGGTGTGGTGGTTGAGCTAAAGAGGTAGATAGTGGAGGGGGAAGGAAGAAAGGAGGGATAAGGTGGCTAGCTAGCCACCAATCTTTGGCCGACCAGCCATGCTTGGCCTCCACTCAATCCCTACTTTCTTCCTCCACTTTATCTTGCTCCTATCATGCTCACTCCACTGAGCAAAAGCATCAAAAGCCAAGCAAATTTCTTTCATTCTTTTCCAAATTTCTTTTTATTTAGTTTTTTGATTTTATATTATGCAATGATAAAATAAACATGCTGTGAAAAAGGAGTAAATAAAAATGGTGGATGAGAGGGGGAGAGATAAAAATCAAATATGCAATGATGCAAGAAGGGTGAAAAATGAAATGCGAGATAACTATCGGTTTATTCACCCAGCGAGAGCATCACATTTTAGGTCTATGAGGAAGACCGTCTCCATATCTGAAGATTTAGGTCACCGGTGTGATTGGAGAACTTGTCGCAGTAGGCGTGGCATTCTTGACGCATCAAGAAAATTGTGTAGAAAAATTCTTGGCTGTGCTGGGCTTCTTATTGGGTGTCATAGCATTCTGCGGCCTTCTGTTTCACGATTGAGGGTGACTTCTCATGTGCTTTGGCAGAACCTCTATGCATCATACTCCTCTCGAGCCCATGAATTGGTGAACTCAAATCTGGTAGCAGCACATGAGGTTCTTAGGGTGGTAGATGAACTTCTCATAAAGCCCATCAACTTTGATGTTGATGATCCCTCTCGTCTTATCAATGGTCACTCTAACTGACTTCAGGAAGGGCTTCCCTAAGATGATGGAGGTCTGCTGATGAGGATCCATATCCATGACTATGAAATCAACCAAGGTCGAAGAATCTTGGAACTCAATCAACACATCCTTTGCAATCCCGTAGGGTTGCATCATAACGGAGTCTGCTAGTCACAGCTAATGAGGGCTAGGGACCAATGGGTCCTTGTCCAAGCAGTCATAGACCATCCTGGGCAAAATGTTCATACTAGCTCCCCAGTCACAGAGCACATGATGGACCTTGAATGGCCCCAAGATGCAAGGAACTGTGGGGAGTGCTGGAACGCTTAGCCTATTCTAAAGCTTGTCGAAGATAGCATTGCTACTAATCCTGGGCATGGGCATTTCCTTCCCGTTGGATGGCTGTGCTAGGATTTCCTGCTCTGCTTGATGCGTCTCACTCTCTGCGGGTTGGGTGAGAGCCATACCCTGAAATTTCCTTGTGAGGGGATCAATTTCAGCGGTGCATGAATCTTCCATTAAACCATACTCTTCACTCTCCTTTTGCTAGCGGAAAGCTTCTCGAAAAGAGCTCACACTTTTTTGGTGTTGAGCATGAAGAAGGTTCCTCCAACAAGGGCATCTATGTGCTCCTTAGCCTCTTGTGACAACCCACAGTAGAATCCCTAGGTGAATTCCCAATCTTCCATGACGATGATTGGGAGATCTGTCACAAAACCATGATAGCGCTCCCATGCCTCGGTGAGAGTCTCGTCTGCAAGCTACTTGAGGCTCATCCTCAGATCCATTTGGTTACTCTTCTTGCTGACTTGTCGGATGAGAAATCCCAGAAGTTCTGTCGAGATAAATCTTGACGTAAATCTCAGGAATGAGTGGTGAGCTATCGGTGACTCGGGTCCGACAAAACACATCCCTGTGACCACCACAAACAACAACAGGGCAGCGAATAAGTCTGTAAGACTAAGAATACTAGTCAGAATTATCCCGTGTAATCTATAGATAAATAAAAGATACTGGCTTCCTCCCCGGCAATAGCGTCAGAAATGCTTGTTGACATTTCTGATGCAGCTCCCCAAATGCACGGAATTCTCAATGTAGCACTTCACTGGGAGTATTCAACAGGTATCGTATTTATATTTTTCCAAGGGAGGAATGACCGCTATCATGTCTAAGACTAACATAGGGAGTAACTCCAGCAAGTACTACTAGGCTATATAAAGGTTACGTTAATTGGGGTTAACAAACATACATACTAGTTCTCCAGGTTCTACGGGTAAGCTAAGGTTCCACCTAGTCAGGAGACTCGAGAAGAGGGTCAACTCCTAAGGATCTATTCTAGTCTTGTCTATCACGGCACGTTACCTAGGGTTCCAAATCACCTGCTATGCTGCCTACTCTGCTTCATGACCCCGGTATCTAACTAACTATATCACAACAAGGAATCCACACAAGGGGATATAATAGCCCTGGTTTGGTCGGCTCGCCACGACCTCGACGTCGTGGATTACAAAGCCCTAACAGGATTGTCACTCTTGTGGGTACCACATTTTCGTGCAAGGTGTGGAGCTTCATTAAAGAATTTAAACCTGGACACCACGTCCGTGAGTAAAGCCAAATGCTTCCTCGTCAGCCGATGAAATACAAGGGAACACACCAACATCGATAAATCACTCGAGCTACGAGGAGCGAGAGTAATCTACCGAGTTGAATAGATAACCCACAGAGAAATAACAACAAACAAGGGGGAACAAGTGATAGTAACTATGGATGCATCAAAGCTCAAGACAAAATAAGAACATAACATATAAGAACTATGACTCAAAGTCTACATGGGGAGCTTGAGCGAAGACTCGACCTGACTCTTGACTCCCGACAGGGCTTCGCCTGCACTTCTTCTACTAAACTAGAACCTTTACAAGTGGAGAACTACATGTAGACTGTGGTGTGTGCTAATTCCATTGGTGGGGGGGGGGTATTTATTGGAGTCCCAGGAGCAATTACCAACCTGATTAAGATGGTAATTCACCATGTGTTGGCCGGCTGACCTAGCCACATGGCCGGCCGGCCATGGAGTGTGGCCTCCACCGACTCCAGATCTCGGATTCCCTTCCACCGCCTCTTGGAGAGCATCGCTGCCATGGAAACTCATCGGAGGCTACAAAGTGGGGCCAGTTAGCCACCCCCTGGGCCCACAAGTCAGCAACCTTTCCACACTGCCTCCTCGTGTCAGGTACATCCCCAGGGTGACACTTATTTTGGTGGAATTCCAAATTTCCATGTAATTTCTTAAAATGCTCTAATTTAGCACCTATGTTCCTGAAATCAAATAAACACTAAAATCGTGGAACTAGGCTAGTAGGTAAGGTGAATACATGATTATTTTATACATTTACTCGACATATTGCCACACAAAATTGATGTTTTATGAGCGCTAATAACTGGATGCCCGGATCCCTCTCTGGCCGGCCTGTTGATGCCGCCTACCCGGTTGAATCGTAGAGCTGTGAGATTGATTTGATTAGTTATCTGTGAGATGGCTATTAATTTTATAGGTAAGTGCCCCCCTCCCCTAGCCTAGAGCACGGGGAGGGGGGCCTTTATGTGATACGGGGTGTATGGCTCCCCAACCGTTTGCCACTGGAGGGATCCAATTGTTCCCATGTTTGCAAGGCGTAATCAATGTCTCCTGGCACTGTGGTATTTTGCACCGACACTATCCCCCATGCCTTTTGTTTGAGTGGGTGAGAAACAAAATCCCCTCAACGGGAGGTGGAGTAGACGTCCATATGCTGCCGTGGGCATTTCCGCAGGATTCGGCGATTAGGTTTGTGGGACCACAGCCTCCACAATTTCAGCCGTGATTCCCATGGTGGTGCCTACCGTGCAGCCCCCGAAGCCATGTATGAGATGACAACTCAGGAGGGGGCTAAATTGTATGGATACTATTTGCTTTTTAATCCTGACGACTTTTATCATAGCCCCGCAGTTATGTCCGGGTTGTCAGGTTGTGGTGCAGCATTTGCACTGACCCTTGTTGGCACCCATAAAATGTCAATTTCATGCGCCAACATGTCGAGTATATGCATAAGATGACTATGTTTCACCTTGTCTACTAACCTAGTTACACAATTTTAGTGTTTATCTGATTCTAGGAAATTGAGTACCAAATTGGAGCATTTCAATGGATTACAAAGTGAAGTTGACCAAATGTCAAAATGAGCATCACCACAGGGGTGTATTTGCCAAGTGGGCCAAACCCTAGGCCAAGTGGGCCTAGGGGCTGGCCGGTCGGCCAGCCAGGGCTTGAGTCGGCTCGACCTGGGACTTGGTTGACACGTCTCTACGTCGGTTCACAAGGAAGGATCCGAAGCTTGATGGGGGTGGCGGCCGAGAGGAGTGGCGGGCCAGCCATGTGGATGGCCGGCCGGCCATCCATTTGCTCTATACTGTCCTTGCCATGTTGGTGGAGTCTCCCCTCTACCCCTATATAAGCACCCCTACGGCGGGGCTGAAGACTCAACAACACACTCTACTTGTAGTTCTCCACTTGTAAAGGTTTGATTTAGTAGTAGTAGCACAGGCAAAGCCTTGTCAGGAGTCGAGAGTCGAGTCAAGTTTTTGCTCAAGCTCCGAAAGTAGTCTCAGAGATCGGTGAGCTCTTGTATCTTTACCTTTCTTTAAGACTTTGAGTCCTAGTTCTTGTATGTTTTGTTCTAGTGTCCATCTTGGTCTTTGATGCACGCATAGTTACTATCACTTGGTCCCACTTATTCTTAATTATTGCTCTATGGGTTATCTGTCCAACTTGATACATCACTCTCACTATTCTTAGCTCAGGTGATTTACCGATGTTGGTGTGTTTCCTCGTATTTTGTCGGCTGATGAGGAAACACTTAGTTATTCCCAAGGACGTGGTGTCCGGGTGTATTACCTTTAGTGAGCTCCATGCTTTGCATGGAAGTGTGGTACCCACAGGAGTGACAGTCTCATTACGGCTTTGTAAACCTGGGTTGCTATGTCCCCTTGTGTGGATTCCTTGTTGGGGCATAGTATTTGCCGGGGTCACAAAGCAGAGTAGGCTACTTAATAAGTGATTTGGAATCCTGGGTAACGTGCTATGATAGATAGAGCTAGAATAGATCCTTAAGAGTTGACCCTCGTCTCGAGTCTCCCGACTAGGTGGAACCTTTGCTTACCTGTAACCTGGAGTAACTAGTGTGTGTCCATTAAGGTTTCTTAACGTAACTTCTGTATAGTCTAGTAGTACTAGCTTGAGTTATTCCTTGTGTTAATCTGAGACATGATAGAGGTACTTCCGCCCTTGGGAAAATATAAATATGATACCTGGAGAATACTTCCGGTAAAGTGCTACATTGACAGTTCTGTGCACTAGCGGAGCTGCATATGAAACATCAATAAGCATTTTTGGCACCATTGCTAGGGAGGAAACCAGTATCTTTTATCTGTCTATAGATTGCACAAGATAATTCTCGCGAGTATTATTAGTATTGCAGATTTATCTGCTTCCCTGTGTTTGTGTGTGGTCTTCACATGGAAGATTTTGTTCGGACCCGAGCCATCGATAATCCACCACTCCTTCCAGAGGTTTCCATCGAGATTCTTCTCGATAGAACTTCTGGGAGTCCTCATCCGGCAAGTTCACGAGAAGAGCAACCACAGAAATCTGAGGATGAGCTTCAAGCAACTTGCAGGTGAATCCATTGCCGAAGCATGGGAGAGCTATCACCTCTTTGTGGTAGACCTCCTAGTTGCCGAAATGGAAGATTGGGATTTTAATTAAGGGTTCTATTATGGTTTGTCTCAAGAAGCCAAGGAACACATAGATAACCTTGTTGGAGGAACTTTCTTCTTACTCAAGACTCAAAAGGCTCAAGCTCTGTTTTAGAAGATAACCGCCAGTGAGTGGGGTCTGGCTCTTAACCATACCTCAACAATTGAGGAGCATCGAGTGAAACAGGAATTCCAAGTATAGCCATCCAATGGGAAGAACAGACCCATGTCCAGGATCAGCAGTGATGCCATCCTAAACAAGCTCCGGAATAGGCTGAGCGTTCCAGCACTCCCCCATGGTTCCTTGCATCCTAGGGCCCTTCAAAGTCTATCATGCACTCTGTAATTGGGGGGAGTATGAACACCTTCCCAAGAGGGACTGTGACTGCTTGCATGAAGACCCATTGGTCCCTTCCTCTCAACAGCTACAGCTGGCAGATTCCACTGTGGTGCAGCCCTACGGGATAGCAGAGACTGTATTGATCAAGTTCCAAGATTCTTTGACTTTGGTTTCTTTCATGGTCGTTGATTTGGATCCTCATCAGCAAACCTCCATCATCCTAGGGAAGCCCTTCCTGAACTCTGTCAGAGCAACCATTGATAAGACAAGAGGAACAATCAACATGAAAGTTGATGGGGTTCATGAGAAGTTCATCTACCACACCAAGAATCTCACATGCTGCTGCCAGATTCGAGTCCACCGATACCCAGGCTCAAGGAAGGTAAGAAGCATGGAGGTAATACCAGAGCAAATGAGGAGTCGCCCTCAACCACAAAACAAAGGACCCAAGAAGGATGCCATGACACCTAACAAGGAGGCCAGTGCAGTTGAGAATTTCTCAGAAAAATCCACTTGGCGCATCAAGGATGCCACATCAGCTGCGACAAGTTCTCCCGTCGCACCGGCAAACTAAATCTTCAGGTATGGACATGTCTTGCTCACAGACCTAAAATGTGATGCTCTCGTCGGGAGAATAAACCGATAGTTATCTCATATTTTATTTTTGCCCTTCTTCCACCATTTGCATATTTAATTTTTATCTCTCTCCCTTCCATCCACCATATTTTTATTTACTCCTTTTCCACAACATGTTTTTGTTTCCCATCATTGCATCAAAAATTTTAAAAATAAATAAATAAAAGGAACTTTGGAAAAGAATGAAGGGAAATTGCATTGCTTTTGAAGCTTTTGGTCAGTGGTTTAAACATGAGGGGAACAGGATGAGGGGGATGGAGAAAGTTGTGGGAGAGTGGAGGCCAAGGCTTGGCCGGTCGGCCAAAATGGGTGGCCGGCCGGCCAACTACTCCCTCTTTTCCCATTTTCTTCTCCGCTAACATCCTCTTTAGCTCCACCACCACCACTTTGGTGCATAATGGAGGAACTTTTGCCACATGGGCTGGCCACCTGGCCACCTACCATGTCTGGCCGGCCACCCCTTGGCACCCCTAAAAAAGGGCTTGCCAAGGAGAGCCTCCTCCTTCATCCCACAAGCTCACAAGCATAGCTAAAGTCTCTGAATCATTCTCCAAGTTCCAAGTTTGCTAAGTTTATAGTAAGAGTCATAGTGTTGAAGTAAGGAAGTTTTCTTGCTAGCATCATTGATTGTAATCTCTCTACACAACCCATTATTTCCATCCACCCGTTCGGCTAACGCTAACGCTAACACCTAGGGTGCTAGGTACTTCTTATTATGTGTTGTTGTTGCAAGTGTTGTGCAGGATGGAGAAATTGATAGGTGGAGTGAAGCGAGCGTTCTCATCTGGCCCGTCCAGCCGAGGCTCTAGCTCATACTCTGGTGATGGATCACAAGACTCCGCACGGTCTTTGTCCTTCGTGCCTTCACCACATGAGACCGGGGGGCCGATCCGCTATCTTGCACATGATGACATTCCTATGGCCATGAACAATGATGACATTTCCATCTATTGCACCGAGGAGATGGAGAAGTATGAGTCTCTCCACCAATGAGAGTTGGGTCACACTCGTGTATACGTTGTAAACTTGCCTAAGAGGGTTGGAATGGATGAAGAGGTTCCCCTCATCCTCTAGACTATTGGTTGGGGAGAACTCAATGGAGGGGATCAGATGACTCGAGCGATGCATGGATGACTCTGCAACTGTTCAATTGGAAATGCAAGCATCCATTGACACACATACCAACATGATGCACAACGTCTTTGGTCACTTCGGGATTAACCCTAATGCTTAAATCTTGCAAAGATTTAAGCTTGGGGGAGATGCCAGGTGCCTAGGTATGAGTCCTCGCTTGTCTCCTTCCATTCCCAGCTTTTCCAGTTATCTTGTCACTTGTCTCATTGGTTGTGCCACTAACGTTGTCTGGATTGCTAGAATGGATTGCTTCCAGTAGTTAGGTTTAATAGAGTCAATAAAAGAAACTCCCACATGACATGGTTGGATTATGCATACTCCTTTTGCTTGAGATTAGTTGCAACTACTCGTGCATGACCCCTATTTTGATGAGCAAGATCGATTAGTTTGGTTATGCCTTGGTAGACACAAAATCTCATGCGAGCAAATATTCCAAAGTAACCATGTCTAAGTTGTTGCTAGGCCTTGATTATGTAATTGATTAGAGTTGAATGAAAGTAGAAAGGTTCCTCAACTATGTACACATTCCTACTAGAGCCAAATACTATCCACATAGCAACTCTTGTTTATGTTGAGCTATGTTAAGGGATGTGTCCATTTTGCAAATTTTCAAAAATGATTTGCCATCAAAACTTTTTAGCTAGCCTCACCCAATAATATTGGAGTGCATAACTCCATTCCGGAATATGCATCCACCACCGATATATCCTCAACTCCCCCATTTCCACAACCATGGCTTAGACATTCTATTCCTTTTCATCTAAAAGAAATTTTTGAAGAGTGTTTTTCTGCTCGTTTATCATCAAAATCCCCAAGTCCTCAAAGAGACGTAGCATTGAGAAAAGAGAGAAAAAGTATTGAAAAAAGAGGAAGGAAAAGAAAAGGTCCAAGAGTATTTGCAAATAAAATGGGGAAGTCAATATGTTGAGAGGAGAAAAACATCTCAACATCAAAATCTTTTTACCTGAGTCCATTTTCTCCCCTCCATCATACCATTTTCTAAACCCTTTCCAAAATCATTTGAGAAAGTTTCATAGCTCATTTGGACCATCCTTTAACTTGGCAATATGCATGACTTGAGTTGTATCCTTTGTCTTTACCCACGAGCTCCACATATTTACCTTTTGGAGGGTAGGATGAAAAAGGAATATCTATTGAGCTGAGGTGAGGAAACACAAACCAAAAACAGTGCTCAAGTGCCTAAGGTTGAGGAACCATATTATCTTTGTCACCATATTCTCTCTGATCAATTTCAAAAAGAGACTAAACAGGAGAGACACAGATGAAAGGTTCCACCCCTTAACCGCCCATGACAAGGTGAGAAAAAAATCTACAAAAGCTCCATGAGGTAAGTAGGGACCGAAAGGTATGGCCGCACTAATTTATTTGGTAAGTTTGAGCATGGGTGTACACTTGTGTTGTCCCGAATCTCTTGCATTACTTCAAGATCGGCTTTGCTCGCGGATGAGCAAAAGTTCAAGGTTGGGGGATGTGTCGGCGCTCATAAAACATCGATTTCAAGCGCCAACATGTCGAGTATATGAATAAGATGACTATGTTTCACATTGTCTACTAACATAGTTCCATGATTGTAGTGTTTATTTGATTTTAGGAACTTAGTTACAAAATTGGAGCATTTCAATGGATTACAAAGTGAAGTTGATGAAATGTCAAAATGAGTATCACCATGGGGATGTATTTGACATGTGGACCAAGTGGGCCAAACCCCAGGCCAAGTGTGCCTAGAGGTCGGCCGGCTGGCCCAACACCTTGGTCGGCTGGCTAGGGCTTGAGTCATCTCGAGAAAAGACTTCATTAACACGTCTCTATGTCGGTTCACAAGGAAGGATTCGTGGCTTGAAGGTGGTGGAGCTGGAGAGGAGTGGTTGGCCGGCCGGCCACGTGGATGGCTGGCCGGCCGTCCATTTGCTCCAAACCGACATTGCCAAGTTAGTGGAGACTTACCTCTACCCCTATATAAGGCCCCCTATGGCTAAAAACTCAACATCACACTCTACATGTAGTTCTCCACTTGTAAAGGTTTGGTTCAGTAGTAGTAGCGCAGGCGAAGCTCCATCGGGAGTCGAGAGTCGAGTCGAGTTTTCGCTCTAGCTTGAGAAGTAGTCTCGGATATCGGTGAGCTCTTGTATCTTTACCTTTATTTATAGACTTTGAGTCCCATTTGTTCTTTGTTCTTGCTCTATGGGTTATCTGCCCGACTCAATAGATCACTCTCATTATTCTTAGTTTGAGTGATTTACCGATGTTGCTATCTTTCCTCCAATTTCGTTGGCTGATGAGGAGACACTTGGTTATACACGCGGACATGGTGTCCGGGTGTATTACCTTTAGTGAAGCTCCACACCATGCACGGAAGTGTGGTACCCACAGGAGTGACAGTCCTATTAGGGCTTTGTAATCCACCACGCTGAGGTTGTGGCGAGCCGGCCAAACATGGCTTGCTATACCCCCTGTGTGAATTCCTTGCTATGGTATAGTATTTGCCAGGGTTGTGAAGTAGAGTAGGCTACTTAATAAGTGATTTGGAATTCTGGGTAACGCGTTGTGATAGATAGAGCTAGACTGGATCCTTAGGAGTTGACCCTCGTCTCGAGTCTCCCAACTAGGTGGAACCTTAACTTACCTGTAACCTAGAGTAACTAGTGTGTGTCTGTATATCCTAGTAGTACTACCTTGAGTTATTCCTTGTGTTAATCTTAGACATGATAGAGGTACTTCTTCCCTTGCGAAAATATAAATATGATACCTCAAGAATACTCCCGATGAAGTGCTACGTTGACAATTCCGTGCACTAGCGGAACTACATAAGAAACATCAGCAAATGTTAACGCCATCTTTCTCTCCACCAACCCCATTCAGCACTAGTGTACAAAGCACATCGAGATTGACCTCCACTTCCTCCAAGAACATGTTAACATCGATGATGTCCGCATCCTGTACGTGCTGATGACCTCTTAGTCATGGACATCTTCACCTAGGGTCTACCTACTTCAGTGTTTTTAGAATTTCGGTCTAGTGTCAACATTCGTGCTAGAGTTTCCACTGCGGGGAGGTGTTACCAAATGTCTTGTATCATAGGTACATGGGTCCGGGACCACCTCCTGCGTGAGGCTTGGCCCGGCCTATTAGGTGTTCCTCCTGGATAGGACACCTAGGGTTAGGGTTTCCCTAGCCTTTCACCGTCCTGGTCGATCTGACTGCACCGCCAAGTGGTCAGAATGCCAGCACCTACGCAGCCCCTCCCTAGCGTTGCATAGGGGCACCCCAATATTCGGCGGCACACCTCCCTCTAACAGCAAGATTTAAACTTAACGTACTCTGCAAATTACGTTACATAATTACATTGATCACACAACAATACACAACTATATGTCATGCAATGCCATGAATGAATGCATGCACATGAGCAAGTTTAATGTAGTTTGCTTTGGAAATTTCCTAATTGTCTCAATTGGCAAATGCAATTTCTAGTTTAATTTGAAACATAGAATTTGAAAAGATGGGTGTGACAAACAAGGTAATTAACATTATTAATCATGTATAAGAGTAATAAGCATGATAATCATAACCATAACCATCCTATAAATCATCCATCCATACAACCAAACATACTATGAGATGACAGCAACAAGCAAGCAGTCACTCATATCCGAGACTGTCACGGTGATTCGAATCATTGTACACCCTATAGGGGAAGAACCCGACCAACAAGTCATACGCTTGGCCTCTCGGGTCTCACATACGGCAACCGTCTATGAAGTCCCTACTAAGTCAAAACTGGGCCCCTGCTTCCAGGATCAAGTCTTAACCCCCAGCGATTGTCCGGCCCGACCGTCTTCATGGGCTGCCTCATTCTCCCTCCAGCAAACCAACTTGAAGCAGGGAGGGATGATTCGATAAAGTAGTTACTGGCCTACTAGGTTTAACGGGCCCCATAAACCCAACATGCGGAAGTACAAAATCAAAGCCGCCAATCAGGGCCAAAATGATGAGGTCCTTAATCAACACAGGCAGGGGCTACCACCTTGGAACCTCAGAATAGCCACAAGTCCCTCCCCACCATTCCCTTCCGAATGATCCACAATCCCCTATTTACCCCGTCCGGTCACACCAAGAACGTAAATATAAACCCTATTCAACATATCCAAGATATCCTTCTAGTTCATGAAAAGGAGGTCCTACATGTGAGTGGGACTTGCCACTCGACTTCTACCGATGGATATCAACTAAGCATAGCACATCTAGTCATAAACATAAATACATCTAGATACAAGGATACATATGGAAGGGTACTACCATACAACCTATCACACCATAATCCAAGAACCCTACACATAGTGCACAATACATCACATGCATAGATATAAGGAAGCAAGACTCGATATTCATTCTATAGATACTATATGGATCGGGGCTTGCCTTGCTTAAAGAAAAAGTTATAATCCATGGTGCTTCACAAGGTTGCCCCACAGGCTCCACTACAATGGCCTCCTTCTCTTGCGGAAAACCTCCTATGACAATGGAACTACATGCGATGGCATGCACGTTTTATTAATTAAATGGGTTCGATTCAAGAATTATCTTAAATTCCTTGGATTCAATTGCTAATGTTTGGTTTTATATTTTTCGTGGATAGAACATGAATTTAGAAGAATAATGAATCTGGTTTCATAATTTTTGGACAAGAATTCAAATAGATATGAATTTTGGAAGTTTAAACTGGGTTTTAAACTATTTCTGGAAACGGAAAAGGAATTAAAATTCGAGAGTGCGTCCTGGGCCAAAATCCTGGCAGGCTGGGCTAGCTCCATGGTCGTGTGGCCTGCTGTGACCTAACCAATGATTTGGCTTCGCGGTCTGGTTACACAGGGAACAACCTACCACAACGGCTGTGCGAGCCTACAGGCATTGCCGGGCAATGGGTTCTAGAGCGCGTTTAGTAGGCGTGCTTGGTGTGGGCATTGTCGGCTCTCTGGCGGACGGGGAGGTAGCAATACTTTATGGAAGGCAAGCATGGGACCGCGTGCACCGGCTGGGCAATGATTTGGCGGTGGTTTCTCACCAGAGGGACCTGGTGCCGGTCGATGGTGGGCGAGGTGGAGGCAAGGGCTACGACGGTCGGTGGCTGGTTCGGATGACCTCCTACACATGAGAGGGGGTTAGGGATGGTGTTGACATCGATACAGGGCCAAAAATGGGCCGGTGGCACTGCTCACTGTGAAAAGGCAGTCGCGGTGGCAAAATAAGGGCGATGGGGGGGGGCAGTCAGGGGCTTGATTGGCTTGTCCGGTGAGGTCCACAGGGGCTAGTGGTGCTCTATGACCTGCTCTTATGGAAGGTGCGCGACCAGAGTGAGCTGTTGACGGTGGCCACAAAAAGGTCGAAACACGGGAGGTTGGCGGTGGCTCACTAACATCTGAAGTGGTCGGTGAGGGGGGGGGGTTGGACAAAAGGTCCAGGGCCCTTAATAGGTGCGCTGGATAGCCGAGATGGTCATGGCGACACGGCGCATGCGGCACGACGTAGTCTGCCCTTTCCCATTTGGCAAGGTCAATGGCCAAGGCACGGTGGCAGCTGGGCAGCACTGGTTGGCGATGAGGGACGGCGAGACGTTGGTGGGGTGCGGGTCGGGCCGGCCTTGTTGGACCGCGCATGTTTGTCACACCCCAAAATTTCAAAATTTTTAATATGACTAAAATTCACTAAATTTTAAAACTTTTATCAGTAGAATATAATTTTTTTTGGATTTTATAAGAGAATTTAATTTTATTAAGACAAAAGAGTATTTTCTAAATTATTAAATTAATTTAGGGTTTATATAATTGTTTGTTGCATTTCATGCCCATGCATACTTTTCCCTTTGCATTGATGGGTGTTTATATTTTATTTTACGACTAGAACCGTTCAAAATTCAAACTTGATTTGAATTCCAATTGATCTGCAATTTGGGAAAAGTTGTCAAAATTTAGAAAGTGAATTCCATTTTCTAACCGGTCATGGGCCGATTTCTCAAATCCTCACCGAGCCGGCCCAGCTCACGCAGCGCGCTTCGGCCTACATGGGTTGCCTTCTCTCTATCCCCCGGCCCACTTTGATTGTCGCACATAGCGGCCCAGCAGCCATTCTAGGCCATCCTGGCGTGGCCCACCTCGCGGCCCAGTGGCCAGCGCCAGCCCACCCGGACTATTCATCCTCACGACTCCAGCAGAGGCCGAGCCGAGCGCCCGCACCGCCGCTTGCTGTGAGCCATTGTCGCTTGCCGTGTGCCGACCTCGACTCTGCCCGCATGCGCTTGTGCTTGGCGTGGACTCCATCATCTTGTGCGCACCCCACCACCACCTTATCCCTTCGAAGGAGACTTTGAACCCAAGCAAAATGGGAAAAAATGAGAATTGAATTCATGTCAAATCCGCAACGAACTCTTCAAGAATCCTCGATTCAATTGGAGGACTAATTTGGGACGTTGTCCCGCTCGTGCTGGACTCCTTGGCCTATAAATAGGAGCACCTAGGCGCTTCCCCACCTCCCGGTAGCTTTTGCCCATTGCAAGAATAGAGCTCGAACCCCATTGCCGTCGCGCAAGGACCTTCCCGCTTGCATGAGGACCTTCACTGAGGTGTGGTGACTCCATCTTGCCCCTCCCCTCGACCGGATGACCACCAGAGGTCGCTACCACCGGCCAAATTGGAGCAAAGATGCGCACCACCACCTGCCCATCCCGTCTCGTCTTCACAATCCTATCGAAAGAAACCTCGACGAATTTCACCCATTATAGAGCAAGTTCGAGCTCTCCCCAAGCAGTGGCAATGGCGCCACCATGTCCAAAGCCCGCCGGCCACCGCTCTATCCGGTGAGGAGGGGCCGATCATTCATCACGCGATCTACGACCCAGATTAGAAGCAAGTTGCCCCTTCACTTCCATTAAATCGTAGCCGTCCGTGTTGAGTTGGTCCCTCCAGATTAGATCTAGGCTGCTTAAAAATCCAGTCGCCCATTTCAAAATCTAAGGTTCATACTAAATCCGGCGCGTACCCCTTCGTCGTTCTAATCTCAGTCGTGCATCCAAGATTGAATGGCTGGTATTTAAAGATGGGGCCATGGACCGTGAGCCAATGCCGTGCACCCGGTGCATACC
>VSTD030000624.1:0-15151 GCA_008808055.3 Sporobolus alterniflorus
GAAGCAGAAGACTCGGCCTAGATAAATAATTATGTAGGTGTTGGCACATGAATTGAATGGGGACCACGGCAAACCCAAGAGGCTGTGACGGTGGCTACAAAATCTAGTTAAAGAAAAAACAAAAAGTAAAGGAAATTAGGGTTTAATAAAATTGTATAAGTTCGATTGTTTTTACAGCAATCGGCTGTGACCTATGTATTTATATGCAACATGACGTAGCTCTTTTACATGGATACAAGAAAATCTTTTCAAAACAAACTAGATCTCTATTCCTAATCGGATTTTATCTGTTTAGAAAAAATCGGACCATCCGATTTATAACATCGGAACCTCTAGTTTTTGCGGCTTCAACCTTTGTCTTTAATCTTCTTTGTACTTGTTCCTTGATGCTCTTTGCCCTTTTTTTCATGCCTCAAACATACTTGAATTTTAGATTTCCTCATATTATCTTCTTCCTTGATTCTTATTTAAAACTGTGAAAAACCGGAATATCTAGAATGCCAAATCAAACTGTCCAGCAGGCTCAACCAATGGACATGGACATCAAGCACGCAGTTCAAATGAACGGTGACAAGGTCATTTTCGTTTTCTTCTTTTTCTTAGACTACATACAGCTGCAACATCTAGTGACAGAAGAGGCTGAAGCCGCCAGAAATCACAAACACCGGTTGAATGTCCAAATTGGGCAGTGGAATTCAAAACAGGAATTGAACTTGTGATTCTGTCGTTTCATCAGTTGAATGCTATGTGAAATTGGAAATAGAATTAACAAATGGTTTCTCCCACGGAATTGAAAGGTAAATGAAACAGTGCCACTGAGAAGACGAGTCCTAGAAATCTGAAATGAAATTATAAAAAAAATGTTGGAACTTAAAAGTCAAAGGTTATTAAGTCTCCAACACAGAGGTGGATGAAGAACGAGCGAAGGTTAAAAGACATGTGGCAAGATGAGTAAATGCAATCAATAACTCCCCTCAGGTATCCCATCAATGAGCACCTGGTGGTCTATGTATAGGAGGAGATCAAGAGTCAGATTATAATATCCATTATGCCCTTGCCTAACCACTATATTACAACTCAGCACAATCATATAGTCATTATGGACTTTCATGATCTACAAATGTTTCCATGTCGAACCAATTGGCGGCTGACGCGTGTCCCGTGCTTCTGCCTGGGAGCCTTCGGCGACCAACAACCCCCGACGATACTCCAATGAAGAAGAGGCCTCCAACTTTTCTAGCTCAGCCGAGCCTCCGTCGACGTCTCGGCCGAGCCCGGCCTTCGACCATGAACGCGGTTTTACCGCCCTGCAAAACAAATTGGACGAAGGTGCATGAACCAAGCTATCGTGGCGAAGCTCCTAGCGCGAGGTGAGGCTTCGCTAAGGAAACTTTGATGGGCCTTCGACTCACATCACCAACAGTAGTCCCTTGTAGACAAGGTTCAATCCAAAGGAGTCGAACCTGCGACTTGTGTAATCATGGTTTCCCAAAAAGCATCACTCTCACGCATTGGAGTTGGAGTTGTGTAATCATGGTTTCCCAAAAAGCATCACTCTCACACATTGGAGTTGGAGCATTGCTATTGCTGTTTGATGATTGTTTCTGAGGATTTTATTATTTACAGAAGATGATGAAGGAGTATTGTGGTATGAAGGAAGGATTTGTGTGCCTAACGACAAGAAATTAAATGATGAGATACTTCATGAGGCCCATGAGTCCGCTTATTCCATTCATTTAGGAGGAAATAAGATGTATCATGATCACGAGGCAACCTATTGGTGGTACGAAATTAAGAGAGATGTTGTCGAGTATGTTGCTCTTTGTGACACATGTCAGAGAGTCGAAACTAAGCATCAACGACCTGCTGGATTGTTGCAACCCTTGTAAGTACCTGAGTGAAAGCGGGAAGAGATTGCTATGGATTTTGTTGAGGGATTGCCTAGTACTCAGTCTGGAGAACGACTCCCTTTGGGTAATTGTGGACCGACTGGCCAAGGTAGCTCACTTCGTATCTGCCAATACGACCTATACTGTACCGCAAGTAGCAAAGTTATATAATTCTAGGATAGTCTGTTTTTATGGAGTACCCATGAGGATTGTGTCCGGTATAGGAACCCAATTTATTTTGATGTTTTGGGAAAGGTCACTTTAAACCATGGCTACCCGTTTGAACTTTAGTTCTGCTTATCACCCTTAGACTGAAGGATAGACTGAGAGAGTAAATTAAATCATCAAAGATATGCTAAGAGCTTATGCTCTGTAGTAATGAAGAAGCTGGTATAAGAGTCTATCGTACGCCGAGTTTTTCCTACAACGATAACTGTTAGAGAATTGAAGATGGCACCGTTCGATATGCTATATGGTCGTAAATGTCGAACCTCGTTGTTTTGGAATAAGACGAGAGAATGAAAATTTTTTGGACCCGACATATGGCAAGGAGCCGAGATGCAAGTTCATATGGTGAGAGAGAACTTGTGGATTGCGAAGTCAAGACAGAAGAATTATGCCGATTATAGGCGAAGAGAATTGAGTTTGCAAGTTGGAGGCTATGTGTACCTCAAGGTATCACCTATGAGGGGATTGCGTCATTGTAAGGTACGAGGCCAATTCACACCTAGGTTAGTTGGTTCATTCAAGATCAATGAAGCAAAGAGAAGAAGAGTTGAAGGCCGAGTTTCCAAGTTTCTTTTCCGATCCACTCAAATCTCGGGGACGAGATTCATTTTAAGTGGGTAGGTTTGTCACACCCCAAAATTTCAAAATTTGGGATGTGATTAAAAATTCACTAAAATTTAAAATGTTTCTTAATAGATGGAAAAATCACTTTTAGATTATTCTATAGACTCTATTTTTATTTAGGCAAAATATTATTTTATAAATTATTAAATTAATTTAGGAGTTATAAAATTTGTTTGTTGCATTTCATGCCGTTGAGTAATTTTCTTTGTTTTGATGTGTGCTATTAGGTTAGTATTGTGAAAGGAATCGTTCAGAATTCAAATTTGAATTCAACTCAAATTAGTTCATAAATTATAAAAAGGTTTGAAAAATGGAAAATAGGTTCTTATTCTCTAAGTTTGTTTGGGCTGAAAGCCTCCGGGCAGCCCACCCCTTTTTCCTTTTCTTCTCTTTCCCTTTTCCGTTTTCCTGGCCCAGCTTCCCCGTGCAGCCCAGCCGACCTCCCTATTCCTCTCCCTAGCGCAGCCTGATTACCCTAGCCTGCCTTCCCCTCGCGAAGCCCAACCGCAACCCATGACGACCCGAGTCGAAGTCGTCTAGCTCCTGGAGACAGCGAACCAGAGACTGGTTCTCCGGGAACTTATCCCCAACGAAAATCTCTTTCAATCCCGGATCAAAGCAAACCCTCGTTCAAATCCGAAGCTTACTAGAGATAGAGACTTTGTGGCGCACGTTTTGGACCTAAAATCACATATAAATAGCTAAGCCCGGTTGGATTCCCCCCCCCCCAAAAACCGAAGAATGAAACCCTAGCCATCCTCATCGTTGCTGCGCCGGTGCACGACCTTTCGAGCCATACCGACTCCACGTCGAGCCTCGGGGCGTTGTACCTCATCCGCTTGAACAAGAAACGCCGACAGGGAAACCTCACCATGATCTCACACCACCGCCAAAGAGCGAACGAAAAGCCTCAGCATCATGTGCCGGTTTTCGGCCATCGCAGCCTTCTGATGATCCCCTAGGTGAGCTTCCCTTATCGCTCCACCCCCGTAGGACAAAAACTACATTGAGCTTAGCCACCGGAGCGCTGTTTCCACCCTCCTTCGATGAGCCCTAATGACACCACCGCACGCCCCTGTTCGGCCGTCGGCGTCCCTAGCTGGACTGCTCTCCACCGTCCATCACGCAACCAACATTTGTGATTAGAATAGTAGAAAACAATTTGCGGAGATCAATCTCGATCGTCGATCACGGTTTCTACAGTCGTTGTTTTATGAACTCCGTGAACCCGTAGACCGGCACGCCGTAAACTCGGTCTACGGACCATGGACATATTTTATGGGATTTTCCTTAGGAAAATAATTCCAAATTTTGGAAAACCTCAGCCCTTTTACAAAGAAGCCCCTGCCTTTTTAAATAATTGTTTTGGGCTGAGTTTTTAGTAGAAAAATAAATCTGATAGTTCCTAAAAATCCATAGATCTCACACTTTAGCCCTCGGCCTTTGAATGATTTATTTTTCCAACCTTGTTCAATACAAAAATAATTGTTTTTATTCTAGGAAATTGTTGACCCTTGTTTATTTTATACTTAAAGCCCTCAGATTTATTTTATTTATGTATAAACTTCCTAAAATTTTACAAAAATACCCCTAAACTTTTTCAAAATTATATTTTAACCCCTAAAATTTTATATTAAATCCCTAATTAACTTTTTATAATCACGATTAAGTCCATGCCTTAATTAATCTTATTTAATTACCTTTTTGATCTATTAACTTTAAACCTCCATAACTCATTAACCGTAGCTCTGATTTAGTTGATTCTTACGCTCATGCGTTCATAGTGATGAGTAGAATATTTTAGTACTATTTGTTTAGTATTTATGTGCTATTTGGTGTAGTGTTTACCCACTAATGCTTAGATGACCCGATGTCACTCCCTCTCGATGGAAAAACACCTTTGGTGTAGTGTTTACCCACACATGGCACACCTTCATGTCACTCCCTCTCGATGGCTTCTCTATGTCCATCACTCCGTTGGTGAGTTCACCTTTGCTTATCCTTTAACCTAGTACCTCTTTGCCTAAATGCGACTGCTCTTAGCATGAAGAAACCTCGTCACAACACGAGCAAGCCTTTTCATGACTTCATTGTGAGTTGTGCCTTACTTCTTGTGCTAGAAACCCAATCGTGGGTTCACTTTGCCTTGTTGACAAGTTGTGTAAATTGCAATCTTGTTTTGAACTGTGCCAGTTTGCCCAAGCACTTCTCAAGTCAGGATTGCAAGACTGAAAGTGTCATTTCCTTAGGGAGTGGCAAGATAACCGAGCTATAATATCCTTTCTAAACGGATGGTGTATTACTCGAGGTATGGAACTGGAAAGAGAGATGCCATGCTTGGAGTCTCGTTGCTGCAACTAGTTACATCAAAACCTGAAGCCTGTTGATTTCTCAAGGCTCAACTGAAGCAATCATTACCTTGTTCATTCCACGTTCTGGCTACACGCCATAGCTTTGCCAGTGTGTACCCAACTCTGACCAAGTACATTTCTGCCTTTGGTTACCATCAAGGCACGCCCTTGGGATTTCATAAAAGATTCCTCCCTTGTCCCGCCATGTCATGGATGCTGGTATTGATCCTCAGGTACCCACCTGCCTTTCTTTTGGTTGATTGTGTGCATGGCATTTCTGACCATGCACTGAAGCTCATCTCTGCTCTGAAGTTTCCACGCCATCGGAAGACATCATTCCTCGACCTCAAGTTTGAGCAAGGGGGATCACGTCTACTTTCGTGACTCGTCTACCAAAAGGATACAATACCTAGTAGACAAAGAGACTCTTTCGCTCCAACTATCTTGACCTTCTCCTCGATCAAGGTATCCTATATCGGTTCTTGCTTATTAGATTCTCCTCACCCATAAATCTCGCGATGAGAAATATTTCTTTAAGGGGGGAGGGTTGTCACATCCTAGATATTTAACCATGCAATCCGTGTCCTAATCATTGATGTTAGGTAGTGGTTTGAATCAAAGATATCAAATTCTATCGAACTCCTTTCAAATTCAAAGTCCAGAGTTGTTTTCATTTTTATTCAAAATCTATTGCGATCTAGTCCAAGTGTTAATAACAAAAGTTGTTCCAAAACATCTAATCTACCTCCTTGCAAATTTTGAAATTTTTATGAGGATCCTAGCTATTTTTTCGGCTTATTTTCCTTTTATGTGTTAATGGAAAAGATTAAAGAAATTTCGAAATCATTTTCTAATTCTTTCCAGGATGGGCCCGTTAACCCGACCCGATTACCCGTTACCATTTACCCCCGCGTGCTTAGACACCCACCTGTAAGTGGTCCTGCTTGTTGCCGCGCCCCACCTGTCACAACCCCCCTTCCATAATCCCCGGCTGGCTCTAGTCACCGCGTGCGCGCCTCAAATCTCGCTGAAGTCACCCCCTCCACTCCACCGCCCGTTGGACGCCGACCCTTTTGCCCTATCCGCATGCTTCTTTTGAACCGAGTCGGCCACTCCCGCGCTGGCCCGACTGCCGCCTGCCACATGCGGCGCTAGCCGCCACGCCGTTGGTCGTTGCCGCGTCGTGTCCCACATCCCGGGCGGACAAGAAGGAAGTCGACAAAACATTCCCGACTAGCGGGCCCTCCCATGTGTCACCGACATCATCACCAACCAATGCCCTCCCCCTCCTGTAGGTTCTCGCACACCCATTGGCCGCCGCGGCGGCGTCCATGTCCGATTGTGCATGCCGGTCATTCCGACTGGACCAGCCCCGTCCCGACCACCCCGTGCCGCGGTCCCTATTTAAGGAGCGACCTAATGTCTGCTGCCGCCTAGCGACCTCCGTCTCCGCCCCCGGTAAGCCGTGCCGCCCTCCTCTATTTCTTCCCTTTCGTGGCCACCATCGATGACTCACTCCATCGCACCTCCTCCGTCTTGAACAGGTTCAGGAGAACCCCCCCCCCCCATTGATGGAGCAGTTTGCTGGACCAGTAGATCCACTGACCGTTCACCGGAGCGCCACCGGACCCGTGGATACGCCGACCGTCCATCTGAGCGCCACCGCACCGTGCCGCCCCACCACCGGATCTTCCACTTCACTGAGCAAGCATTCTAGTGTCATCATGTGCTCCTTTCTTTGTAGCGACGCCCTCCTAACCATCCTCTGGTCTTGCAGTGTCCCGTCGGAGCACCTCACGACTCCCTCACCGGTTGTCGTCGCTGCGCCGCCCTAGATCACCGATGAGCCACCCCCTCCGTGCCGCCATCCCATTCCAGTGTGAAGTGGCCTATGGTGCCATACTCGGTGGGTGCGCCACTCCTCCGTTATCCGCGTCATGAAGACGTGCTCCAGTTTTGGTCATCGTTGGTGACACCATCATCGTCATTGTGCGCACGCACCACAGTAGCCACACTCTGGCGCCGCATGCCCATGGGCCAGCCCAGAAGCCTATGGGCCACCGTGAGCCAGTTTCGACTTGGGCCCTGTAGCAGACCGTTTTGGCTGCGAGTTGGGCCACTGCGCCGAGTTTCCAGATTTAGTTTAAACTAGTTGAAACTTCGAAAATTCATATCAAATTCAATATTCATCCAAAATTCATGAAACCAGTCCCGTTATTCTTCTAAAATCATGTTCTATCCAATCAAAATATAAAACTTAACAACAACACTTGAATTGAATGGTTTAAATTCAAATCATGTTTGAATCCTTTATATTTATAAATCGGCCTTTCATCAGATTTAGGAACCGTCATCGTTGGGGGTTTTTCGCAAGAGAAGGAAGCTGTCATGGAGGAGCTTGGGGGATAACACTCGTCAAGCACTGCATATTCTAACATTTCCTTTGACCAAGGCAAGCCCCGGTGCATGCCGATCCTATCTTACCCGTCGAGTCTTTATCATTTTATGTTTGCAAATGTATTGTGTACTTACGTATTAGAGTTCTGTGGAAATGTAGCTGCATTAAGATTTACCTTTTCATATTATCCTTGTTACCCTTTTGTAGTATATGTAACGTTAGTTGTGCTATGCTTAGTTCTAGCTAATGGTAGAAGACAAGTGGTAGGTCTCACTCGCTTGTAGGACCTAACTTTTTACACTAATGGCACTAGAATGAAATTTTTTATTGAGAATTGGATGATGATTTAAATTTGAGATCGGGCGGGGCAACTAGGGGAAAGTGGAGTATATTCAGATGGGATGGTCAGGAAGAGGGGTGTGAATATTCGAGGCTCAAAGGTGGTTGCCCCCGCCTATGTCGATCGATGACCGTTTGTAGCGGAACCTTGAGCAAGTATTTGAATTGTACTGACTGCATGCTAGCGATATGGGTTCCAGTAAACCGATGTAGCTTGACTATTGTAGTAGTTAGACGACACGCTGCCATTCCTCTAGAGATGTTCACCGGGATAGTGTACGGGCCTCCCACGGATAGCCCAGTGTGTGGTATCATGTGCAAGACGTGCACTAGGGAGAGTTGGGACCCGGATCGACCCTACGATGTCATTGCGAAAGGTTGCCATACGTGGCTTGTCCGCGAGCGCGCGTATGTCGTGTTGGTCAGGTTTATTCCCCTGTAGTGTGTTTATTGATTCGTATCTCCGTGACACTCTCAGATATAAGTGATAGCTTGTTCACCACCCCCACTTGTGGAAATGCATATTTAATATGATGACGGATTAAAATGGATAATTAATGATGATGATTATTTCGGATGTTGTTTACTTTCCAGTTATGATTGTTTACTTGCATGTTCTAGATTCAGGTTGCAAACTTTATTCATGTATAATTAATATGGCTAAAATATTAAAAGTAAGGATCTACTTTAGTCGCTGCTTCCACTGAGTCAGTTAAACCCCTTGTAGCATTGCATGGTTAGGAGTCAGCTATTTATGGCCATCTTTATCAGGTAAGTCTTGCTGAGTATTAGTTGCTTAGGCTTTGCCCTGTTGTCTAACTATGTGCAGGTGGTTCTTCTCTCCCTCCCGGTTTGAGCCATTCTGAGGATGACATCTTTAGGGCAATATGTTGTCTTTGTGCCATCGAGAGTTCGCTTCCGCTATCTTCATTTAAATTTCTACTGCAAATCTCTGATGTATCAAATTTGAAACTAAAATCTATAATATTTTAACTTTTAGAACATTTAAATTCAGCTTTTATGTGTGAGCACTTGTGTATTCTTGCTTCATCAAGAATCCTTCGACGTGATCATGGAGACAAACACATCTTATCAAAAGGGGGTGTCACAGCATCCATGCTCGACGACATGTTTGATGGTCACGATAGGATCATCTTCCTTCTGTGGGGGAGGGACACATCTGCAATTGGTAGAATCATGACGTAGACGACAGGATCATCTTCCCATTGTAAGGGAGGGACACATCTACGATCGGTAGCATGTATGGCACGTAGTGATGGGATCATCTTCCACCTGTGGAGGAGGGACGCATCCGCAATCGGCAAAATATCAGGAGTTGTGGTGATGGGATCGTCTTCCCCCTGTGGGGGAGGGACACATCCGTGATCGGCAGAATATCAGGAGTCATGGTGACGTGATTGTCTTCCCCTTATGGTGGAGGGACACATCCACGATCAGCAGAATATCAAGATGTAGCAACGGGATCGTCTACCCCATGTGGGGAGGAACGCATCTGCAATCGACAGAATCTAGATGTAGCAATAGGATCATCTTCTCCCTAAGGAGGAGGGACATGTTATGAATAACACTTGTATTCATCTGAGGCCCAAATGCCCAAATATATACATGTACAGGAGGGGAGAATATACAAATAATCCCCTAGAGAAATACAATATTAGAAAAAAGGCTAATACATATCTAATACCCCCCTCAAACTCATGGTGGATCAACAACACTGAGTTTGGAGAGGTAAAACTGATGATGAGCACGAGTCTGAGCCTTCGTGAAAAAATCTGAAAACTAGAGTTATGAAGGAACATACTAAAGAGCGACAACACCATCTTGAACATGTGATCGTGTAAAATAAGCATCAACACCAATATGCTTAATAAGCTCATGCTTTACCGAATCATGAGCAATACTGATAGCCCTTATACTGTCAGACAAAAGAGGAGTTGACATAGAAATAGAAACACCAAAGTCCTCAAGCAACCACCGTAGTCAAGTAACCTCTGTTGCCACAAGAGTCATAGCACGCAACTCAACCTCTACAATGAGAAACCTCCACCTGCTTCTTAGTACTTATGGTGTGTGATAAATTCTAGTGCTCGACATTTGGTTGCCAGGAAATTGGTGAAAGAATCGACAGATTCTGGTTTCGACCGGGTCAGCTTGGAGGGCGTAGAACATATACACACACATTCTAGTTAGGAGTTCATTTTAAAGATCGGACAGAATTCAAGCTTTTCCCTCGCCATGCGCCTAAAGTAGAATGGTGAAGAATTTCATAGATAAGTCAGAACTGCTTCCTAACTCTGCCAGAGCGAGTAGTCCTTTATCTCCAGCCCCGAACTGGTGGTGGGAAATGATGGTGCATCAGGCTTTTCTAGGGGATGGTAGAGACCCGAGCCGGATCATGAGTGCTGACAGAAAAACCAGCAGCTGTGACCACTGAGGCAAAATGCTAAAACCAAGCTCGAAGAGTTTGCTTAAGGCCATAAAGGGAGCGATGAAGGTGACAAACCATACCCTTAGGGATAGAATACTCAGGTGGTGGATGCATATAAACATCCTCACACAGCTCACCATTAAGAAAGTCATTCTTCACATCAAACTGAGAGATGGACCACTCCCGAACAGAAGCCACATCAAGAAGAGTGTGAATAGTGGTTATATGAGCAACATGAGCTAAAGTCTCATCAGAATGACGATCTTGCTCCTACTGAAAACCACGAGCAACAAGATGAACCTTATAGCACTCAAGAGAATCATCAGAGCGTGTCTTAACCTTATAGACCCACTTACAAGTGATCAGACGAACACATGGGGTACAAGGAACAATATCTCACGTGCCAGTCCGCTCAAGAGTAACAATCTCCTCAGCCATCGCGTGCTGACATTCCAGATAAAGAATAGCATCGTGATAAGAAGCTGGCTCAGAAAGAGCAGTGGCTGTGAAAGATGAAGGAGAGTAATAGTCAGGTGGCCTATGAAGGCGGTGACTATGTCTAACAAGCTGCTCCGGAGAGGAATCGATCAGAACGGAAGGCTCAACAGGAGGAGAAGATGGCACATCCTCAATAAAAGAAGAAGATGTCACATCGGAAGAGAGCTCATCTAAGGAAGATAGAGCATCTGACAAGCGTGCTCCACGACGACTGTAAAACTGTGTCACTGGAGGCTTCACCATGTAGTCCGGAACCACAGGAGGAGACTCAGAGGAAGACACAGAGGACGGTAAAGTTGAGCGAGGAATAGGCAGAGAAGCAGGAGGAGTATCAGGGAAAAGTAGAAAAGATAAATGATTAATCAAATATGCAGGAGAAGCATCAGTGGTGGGACGTGGATAGAAAGGACGGGACTCATCAAAGAAAACATCCCATGATGTCCGCATCCTGAGTGATCAGATCCCAACAATGATAACCCTTATGCTCTGTGCTATAGCCTAAGAAAACACACTCAATAGACTATGCAGTGAACTTAGTGCGCTCACGAGGTGCAAGAAGCACATAGCACACACAACCAAAAAGACAAAGGCTGGAGTAATTGGGCATCTTGCCACAAAGACGCTCAAAAGGAATATCACCCTGAAGGGTCGAAGAAGGTTGAATGTTAATCAGATAAGTGGTAGTAGAAACAGCCTCAGCCCAAAAGTGAGGTGAAACAGAGGAGGCAATCATAAGAGCATGAGCAGTCTCAAGTAAATGACGATGCTTGTGCTCAACAACCCGATTATGAGCATGAGCAACAGGACAAGAAAATTGAGCTAGAGTACCTTGCTCAGCAAGCGACTGGCGAAGGGCATCAGAGAGATACTCACCTGCAGAATCCACACGAAAGACATGAATAGAAGTGTCAAAATGAGCATGAATCATAGTAGAGAAAGTCTTCTAGATGGATAAAACCTCAATACGATGTTTCACAAAATAGATCCATGTACGACGAGAAAAATAATCTATAAAAATGATGTAATATTTATGACCACCCTTAGATACAAAAGGTGCTAGACCCCAAACATCAGAATGAACAAGATCAAAAGGATGCTAAGACACTGATTCACTAGAGGGATAGGAAAGCTGGACCTGCTTTCCCAATCGACAACCCTGATAATGATCCAAAGACTCTTGACCTAAAACTGACTCTAAAAGACCTTGATGAAGAAATGAAGATAGTCGAGAGCCACAAAGAATGGCACTGAGCAAATGACGACATGAATGAAGCAGTAGAGGCAGAGTTGACAAGACTGGCGAGCATAGCGGAAGGAAGATGAAACCAGTCAAGTTGTAAAGACGTTGTGAATCACGATGACAGGGGCCAGTGCCAATCAGGTGACCAGTGCAACGATCCTGAATATAGCAAAAATTAGGATCAAGAATAACACGACAATCATGGCCAGTGATCTGCCTAGCAGACATAAGCTGCATGGTCAGATCAGGAACAAGAGAAACATCAGGGACATGACAAGAGTCAGAGGAAAGAGTGCCATGTCCAGCAACAGAAAGAGGGGATCCATCGGTGATATGAACAATGCAATGGCAGTAAGAAGAATGTAAAGAAGAAAGATGAGTAGAATGATGAGTCATATGAAAGGAACTGTCAAAATCAACATACCAAGGATAAGTACCTCGAGAAGGAGCAGAATGTGGTCCCAAAGTAGAAGACTGAGAAGCAGTAGTATAACTTGTAAGTGTAGAGGACTGAGTCACAGAACCAATAGCTCCTAACGACGTAGATGCCGCAAGGTGACGAAGTAGCCTGAGAAACTCCTGTGTCTCTAAACCAGCAGAACTCCTCTCAGATCCTATAGAACTAGAACCACCAGAAACCCTGTGAAGAATGATGAGTCTGTGCTTTCTAAGCTTTCTTCTTCCTGTAGCAAAAGGACTCCACGTGTCCATCTCAACCACAGTGATCACAATGAAGACTAGTACCAGCAGACGGAGCAACCGAAGGAGAGGCCGATGGCACAGGAGCAGCAGTACAAGCAACCGAAGAACATGCAGCCAAGACAGAAGAAACCCGCAAGAGGCCAACATCCTGAAGACGAGTCTCCTCATTACGAACCTCAAAAAGAGCATCCATTAGTGAAACACAAGGGTGACGAGGAAGCAGCTGAGCACGAAGAAGCTCAAACTCATCACAAAGCCGAGTCAGGAAGTCATGCGTGCGATGAAGCTCAACTGCAGCCTTCTGATCCTTGCATGACTGACAAGTGGCAGGAGACAACTGAGGACCAAGAGTGTCATTTTGATGCCAAACAACAGAGATTTGATCGAAGAAAGCATCAATGGTATCATCACCCTGGTGAATAAGCTGCTCCTGATGAATAGCAGCAAGAAAAGTAGATTGTCCTGTAGGCTCATAGCGATTGTAAAGAAAAATCCACATCTGATGAGATCGCTCAAGCTCGATAATATGAGCAAAAAATTGATCATCCATACTAGCCACAAGAACCGAACTAGCCCAAGCATCCTCATCAAGCCAAGTCCTATAGGCACGAAACTGAGACTCGTACAAAGCCAGATGATCATCATAATTTGCAATAAGTCTCTCCTTCTCAACAATAGTAGTCTTCTCCGAGATCATTGACTGAGTAGGAACTGAAGGAGGCGGCGGGCAAGGCAGCTCGCCCGTAAGGAACTCCCAAAAATGAAGTCCATGCATGTGCAGACGCATGCAACAAACCCAATCACAATAGTTGGTGCCAGTGAAAAGCACTGGATATCACAATACTGGGACATGGCCTGAAGAAGTCGAAGAAGAACCTATGACGACAATAAGAGCGCAAGAGCAGTAGCGGTGGGTGACGGTGAAAGCATAGACGAAAAGTGGTGCGAGCAGAGTTTTTTTACCTACCTACTGCTCTGTTCTGCCACAAGAAGCGACAAAAGATACCATAGAAGAAAGGGGCAACAGAGAACTAGTAGCGGGTTTTTCCCTAACCTAAATAGAGGTGGCTCAACAGACGAGCCGAGCCAACTCGAACCAGAGCCGACCGAGGTGAGCTGAGACCACCGAACCAGAGCTGAGCAGATGAGTTTAGATCGAGCCAACCGCACTCGTCAAGTGACGGCAGGAGCGGCACCTCGATCCAATCTCGTTGAATCCCATGGCACAACGGGTGAGGCTCGATGGTGAACAGGAAAAAGGAAGCTGATGGCGACAGCTGTGGAGGTGCCCGACAGCAGGAAGAACCTCATCGGTCCCAGTGGCGGGGTGACAATTCGGGTCATGAATCCTTGTGGTGGCGGCAGCAGGACGACCGTGACGAGGATCGGCGAGCACCATGATCGAAGACGATCGGTGGCAGCCCAATCTGTGGGCGGCGAACGCCTGGTGGCGGCGGTGAAGCGATGCGCGATCCAATCAAGCACAGGACGAATTCGACAATGAAGACGGCTATGGCCAGCGCGACTGTGATGAAGGCAGAAAAAAAGGCGAGATGAAGACCGACACCGAAGAAGTGATCCACTTTTTGCTATTCATTGAGGACCGAAGAGAAGAATCGATCCACCAGTGTTCAAGATGAAGAACAGGGAGATTGCAGGGCAGCCATGTTAGTGCACCGTGGAGAAAAAAACCCCTAGATTTTAGTTCTGATACCATATTATAAATAGCACATATATTCATCTAAGAGCCAAAGGCTTAAATATATACATATACAGGAGGGGAGTTATATATAAATAACTCTCTTAAGAAATATAATAATAAAAAAAAACTAATCCATATCTAGTAGAATACATCAACAATCGATAGAATCACAACGTAGTGACATGATCTCTTCCCCCTGTGGGGGAGGAACACATTCGGCAGCATGTATAGCGTGTAGTGACGCTTTGATCTACACCAAAGCACTGATTTGCTCACCTTGAACGAGGACGCTTCCGAGAAAGGGTATGGCTTTCTGTACGGCAGGCTTCACGTGGCAGACTGGTGCCAGCTAGCGATCCAATATTACTAGTACAATATACCACTGTAGTGGTAGAAACGGGCATAAGTAACTGTAGCGACAGACAATCTATCTTTGCTACTAATATGTCGCTACAGTGATAGTACAAGACTGGTAAAAGTTATCTGTCACTACTGTGGACTTTAGTAGTGACGGATGTGCTGACATCAGCTCACCCGTCACTGTTGGATAGAAAACACAATCTGCATTCAGTTTGTAAAAGAAGACACAATCTGACATAGTTTATGAAAGAAAATACAATCCGTATCTAATAACATACATCAAGTTCAACAAAAATTAAACATGCACAAAGTTCATGCGTCTAGTAACGTACATATACAGAGTTTATACATCAAGTTCAACAAAAGCTAAA
>VSTD030000625.1:0-15149 GCA_008808055.3 Sporobolus alterniflorus
TGATTCAAGGCTTTGTAGTTGTTCTCATACCTTTGTAGCTCACCTTGGATTGCATTCTCAAGCATTGTCCGGATCATGTGTGCTTCATGTACGATCTCCCAAATGGCACAACCTGGACTCAAGAGATAGTTGAGTCTGATTTTTCCAATAACCAAAATCCTCGCCAGTGAAGACAACGAGCTTCACGGCACCTTTCTCCATCTCACAAAGCTCTGATACCAATTAAAGGACCAACGAGGTGACCGGAGGGGGGTGAATGGGAGTTGAATAATTTTTTTAAGAATCGGTCTATGTCCCAAAATTAAAACCCTGGGAAATCTCTGTGCTAGATATTGATGAAAGAACTTTCCAAAAGCATTAACATGATCCCAACAAAATTATGAAGCCAGTGGAAGAAGAATGAGATCAATCGGACTTACGGTTAGCAAATTATGCTAAAAAAGTGATCAAAGGTTGCTGCTGAAAAATTCCAGCGGACTTGTCCGATCTGGGTATCAGACTTGTCCAGTCCACACAGAAAACTTCCCAAAATTCAAGTATTTCTTTTCAACATTGATTCTTGAGCTACAAGGCACCAAAATGGATGAAGCCTAGAAACAATGGTCATCTCGACACAAGGAACAAGCTCCCAAAGATGTTTTTCACAAATCCAAAGATTTCCCTTCTGATTTTGGATAAACTCGAAGAAGCTAGGTTTTGGGGGAAACAGGAGAAATCTGCCAAATCGAATGGGCTAGAGCTATGGATTCACTCCACTATTGGAGGTAGATGATGATGCTCGTTCTAGCATCCAAACCCATGGAAGGAATCAAAGAAAAACTCATCCAAACTCACGGATGAAAAATCGGGCAAAAATACTCTAAAAATCATGAAAAAGAAAAACAATCCATAAAACCTGGAGATGAGATCCACATACAAAGAGCAGCTATATTGAGAGAATCAAATGTCTACAAGGTGTGGAAACAATCACAACATCCTCCCACTCTTTGGAGGATTGGAGTGATCTCTCACATTCTCTCCTCTCCTCTCTTACACCATGAAGCACGCCCACACCTCTTAGAAAGAAACTATGGCTAGGGGTGAGAGAGGGATGCCTAAATGCTTGCCTCTCCACCAACCCTTGGGGTCCTATTTATAGTGAAAACAAAAGACTAGAATGCCCCTGTTGTCTAAAAGAAAAAATACATCTAATGAAGGGTAGTTTGGTCCAACTTCTACTGTGCCACATCCAACGCCATTGAACCGACCGTCTTTTGCTTCACTTACACGTGACCTCTATGATGATGCAACATGCACCACGCCACTGCTCCTCCGCCAGTTTTGAGGCAAAACTAGGAAACCCTAGCCTGACTTGCTTCATGACAAAGTAAGCCGGCAGTTGTCAATGCGTGTCCTCACACCGTCTTCATCTGGTCATTGGTTTTGAGGCACAAACCGACAAACCTCCTCCCACTTGGTTTTGAGGCCCAAACTAAGAAACAATTGTGGTGATTTTGAGGCTCAAATCTCCAAAATGTTGACCTTGGTTTTGAGGCTCAAACCAAGAAACAGTAGCCACCGGTTTTGAGGCCAAGCTGGGAGAAAGCGTCATCCTTGGTTTTGAGGCTAAACCAAGAACATGCGCTCCTCATCTCCTTATGCATGGTGCAGACCGCACATAGTATCACTCGACCTCTTGATCATCCGGCCACTGAGTACCCGACCTGTGCTTGACCATCCCCAGTCCTCCGCACCAAGTCTCCTACTCCAAAAGGAAGACCTTACTTACAAAAGGCTATACTTACACAAGGGCAAAAAATGAAACTTCCATGGTCATAACTCATGAACAGAGGGCTCTAACAAGTTTTCTATGTTTGGGCAGCTTAGAACTAATTTTGGGTAAATTTCTAAGAATTTTCGAGCTATGGGTAATTAATTTGGAATTAACCACTAATTATCAAAGGTTAACAATTAAACCAGTAATTAACAATTAAATAAAATTATTTTATATTTTACTTCAGATATTTAGTTTGAATTCAAATTATGGAATTGAATTTATAATTTTATCAAATATATTCAAGTTTCTACAAATTTTAGAAGTTCAAACTCTAGTTGGAATTGAATTTGAATTAATTGGATTGGAAAAGAAAAGGTCTACTATGCAACTGGGCTACCAGTACAGAAACTCGGCTCAGCTGACTAAGACGTGGCCCAGACAACTTGGCCTTTCGGCCCGCGAGCAGAGGAAACAGGGGAGCTTTTCCCCATTTCCCTGCCGGTGATTGACTAGTGAAATCCGGCCGGCCGGCGGCCGGGGGCCAGAGCATGAGTTGTCAGGGGGGGAGCCAGGTGCACAGGGAGTCGATTGGTGGCAGTTGGGCAGAAAGGGGCTCATCGAGGAAGGTAGGTGATGGCAGTGAACATGGTGGCGGGTGAAAGCTCAACGACGGCATAGACCAAAGGTCACCTGTGGCGGTCTTTGGGTCGTAGAGGAACAAGGTGCCTCGGGAAAGCTCCACTTGGCGATGTGGCTGGCGGCTCGAGCTGCAACCGGGTGCTAGAGGCGAAGGGTGATGCAACGGTGCTCTTGGTCGTCTTGCACTGCGTGTTGGGTGTGGTCACCGGTGGTGACCAGCCATTTGGTAGGCAGGAGTGGGACCAGGGACCGGTGTTAACGGTCACCCGAGTTGGGCCGCAACCTATGGACTGGCCTGGTAACATAATTGTTTTTTCCTTCATTTGAATTCAGCCCAAATTTGTAACTGCAAATCCTATGCCTTCCCATGGTCCAAATTTATTTGGACTTTGCATGGTGCTTCATTTGAACATGATGAACAATTTGTCAATTAGCTCAACTTCAAATTCCCCCTAGAATTCATGTTATAAATCTTGGCATAAATTCTAATTTGAATTTTCCATGAATTTTAAAGGGGTTCAAACTTGATGGGAAAAATCTGGTAAATTCACCAAAAATATATCCTGACTTGATCTTCACAAAAGTGAATTTAGTTGGGCACACTTGTATGCATAGTGATATGATTGGTAAGAAGCCGGAGCTTCAACTTTGCTATTTTGGTACGCTTGCGGTGGAAGGAGAGAAGGGTAGGATGGGGAATATTGCTACTAGTGGGGAGCTCATTAAATGGTGTGGTTGACTTCTCTCGATATCGATTGTTGCGGAGGTTGTTTAGAATCCTGCTCAATTTTTCTTTTAGACTCAAGAAATATGGGGCAATCTTTTTTGATGAGGGGTTGGTTCCAGATCTTCCGAAAGCTAGAGGTAGGTCGGTCGGTGGATATCTCGACGTTGGTGAGGAAGGCTCCGAACAGACGATCGTAACCTTGCAATCACTACACCACAACTCTATTGGTTACCAACACACGTGCACATGAGTTGGCCTTGCCAAGAAGGCTAAATCCCTATAGATGCAACCGATAACACAAGCAAGAACAAGGAAGAACACAACTAAAATTTTAGATGAATGTATAGCTCATGAATGTGGGGTTTTACAAACCATCGAGCGGCAAAATTGTTCTTAACAGATTTATCTAAGCAAAACCCAACTAATCTCGATGGTGGATATTGAATATATAAGCTAGGGGTCATGGCCGAACCCTAGGATGCATCCCTTGTGGACTCCAACTCAATACACAGGAAATCAGCACAAAATATGTGCCATAGCACGAGTAAGTTTCTAGAAATTTGTATTGTTTCGATGATTTCGGCCGACTCCAATTTTAGTTGACCATGGGACTAGTGGCATTGGAAATACTATCTCCTGAGCTTTCCAGGTATTTGTAGATCACCCAAATCGGAGGTTGGACGCATCATGTACATCCATTTGAAGGCAAGGTGATCCTGGACTCTGAGTTGGACTCAAAGTCAGACTCCTGGACTCCGAATTGGCTTGGACCTCCACATTTTTATGTGTGTTTCTTGGATCTCCAGCACCTTCTTGATGTCCCACATGTCCTCCATGATCCACTCCTTGATTCCTAATAACAATTAAATCATTAGGTAGCCATCTATTCTCAAGATCATTAGCGGATGAACATAGGAACAAATTTACCTAACAACGTAGTTGTTGTGCTCATGATCTCGTAATTGGTCCCTGCACCTCAATAGGAGTGGTTGTATCCGACGTAGTGATGTTCTCATCATCCTCCCCCTCTTGATTTGACATTGTCCTTGACAGAACCTCATCTTCTTCTCCCAAGTAAGGTCGTAAATCTGAAATGTTAAATGTGGGACTAACCCGAAACCCCGGAGGCAATTCAAGTTTATATGCATTATCATTGATTTTCTCAAGAATCTTAAAAGGACCACCAGCACGAAACATAAGTTTAGGCTTTCTCAAATCAGGAAATCATTCTTTTCTCAAGTGTAACCAAACTAAATCTCCCGGTTCCAATTTTACTTCCATCCGACCTTTACTACCTGGAATTTGATACTTCTCATTCATTTTCAAAGTTTAACTTAGTTGTTTCATGCATCTTAAGAATAAATTCAGATCGTTGAGAAGCATCAAAACATGTTGTTTCAGAAGGCGGTAAGGGAAATAATTGAATAGGAGCACGAGGGTTAAAACCATACACTACTTAAAATGGACTTACCTTCATTGTGGAGTGCACAAATCTATTGTAAGCAAATTCAATATGTGGTAAACACTCCTCCCACAACTTAAGATTAGATTTTAAAATAGTCTGCAATATAGTAGACAATGTATGATTAACTACCTCGGTTCGACCATTAGTTTGGGGATGACTTGTAGTAGAAAACAATAATTTTGTCCCCAATTTTAACCACAAGGTTCTCCAAAAATGACTTAAGAATTTAGCATTCCTATCTGAGACAATAGTATTTGGAACACGATGTAAAGGAACAATCTCAGTGAAGAACAAATCAGTAACATGTGACGCATTATCTCTCTTGTGATAGGGTATAAAATGAACCATTTTAGAGAAACTATCGACAACCACAAAAATACTATCCCTCCCCCTCTTTGTTCTAGGCAATCCTAAGATAAAGTCCATAGAAATATCCTCCCAAGGTAGACTAGGAATAGGAAGAGGCAGGTAAAGACCATGTGGGTTAAGTCGAGACTTAGCTTTATTACAAGTAGTGCACCGTGACACGTAGCGGTCCACGTCATGCCTCATCTTTGGCCAAAAGAAGTGAGCGCCTAACGCATCCTCAGTTTTCTTCACTCCCGAATGTCCCATCAAGCCACCTCCATGTGCTTCCTACAAAAACAAAAGGCGAACGGAAATAGCGGGAACACAAAGCTTGTAACAACGGTCCAAAAGACCACCATGCAGCACATATTTATTCCATGTTCTCCCTTCTCTACAATTCTCATAAGCATTTTTGAAGTCAAAATTAGTAACATATAATTCTTTTATTGACTCCAAACCAAAAAAATTATGGTCAAGTTCAGAGAGCATAGTATAACGTCTAGATAAAGCATCAGCAATGACATTTTCTTTCCCTTTCTTATGCTTATTGATGTACGGAAAAGTTTCTATGAATTCTACCAACTTAGCATGATGTTTATTTAGTTTTGCTTGGCCTCCAATATGTTTCCAAGATTCATGATCAAAATGTATAACAAATTCTTTAGCCCAAAGATAATGTTGCCAAATCTCTAAAACGCGTACCAAAGCATACAATTGTTTATCATAAGTTGAATAATTCGGAGAAGGTCCACTCAATTTTTCACTAAAGTAAGCCACGGGTTTACCTTCTTGAAGTAGCACGCCTCCAATACCAATTCCACTTGCATCTCATTTGAGCTCAAATGTCTTGCCGAAGTCCGAAAGTTGGAGGAGCGGTGCATGAGTCAACTTGTCGATGAGGGTGTGAAAAGCTTGGTCTTGTGCAGCACCCCAACGGAATAAAACACCTTTCTTCATCAAGTCATTGAGAGGTGCAGCAATGGTGCTGAAATCTCTCACAAAACGCCGATAAAATGCCTCAAGTCCAAGAAAACCCTGAAGTTGTATTGGAGGCGTGCTACTTAATCTTCTCAAAGCCTTCAATTTTCTCTTCATCCACCTCAATTCCCTGCGGAGTCACAACATAGCCAAGAAAAGCAACTCGATCGGTGCAAAAGGTGCACTTCTCAAGGTTAGCAAATAAATGTGCCTCACGTAACATACAAAAAATAGCATATAAATGTTCAATGTGTTCATCCAAAGACTTGTTGTAAATTAAGACATCATCGAACTAAACTACCATAAATTTACCAATAAATGGACGAAGAACTTCATTCATCAATCTCATGAAAGTACTAGGTGCATTAGTTAAACCGAAAGACATGACTAACTGCTCATACAAGACAAATTTAGTTTTGAAAGCAGATTTCCATTCATCGCCTAATTTCATTCTTAATTGGTGGTAACCACTTCGTAAATTATTCTTGGTAAAAATAATAGAACCACTTAACTCATCAAGCATATCATCTAACCTGGGTATAAGAAAACGATAGCGAATGGTAATATTGTTAATGGCTCTACAATCAACACACATGCGCCAAGTCCCCTTTTTCTTGGGAACGAAAATAACAGGAATGGCGCAAGGACTAAGGCTTTCTCGTACATACCTATGGTCCAAAAGCACTTGGACTTGTCGCTCAATTTCATTAGTCTCTTCTGGATTGGTCCTATATGCTGCACATTTTGGCAACATCGCTCCTGGGATCAAGTCGATTTGATGTTCAATTCCTCTCAAAGGTGGCAGTAATGGGGGTATCTCGGCAAGAAAAACATCCTTAAATTCCTGCAAAAGGTTAGTGATAGTGCAAGGGAAATGCATAGTAATATTGTCAAGCAAAAATAAGACTTGCCAAGACACTAAAGCATGAAAAGGTGCATCAATAGTGGTGGGAACAAAAAGATTAGACTGGGTAGCAAGCATGGCATGACTTTTCAATCTCATAGCATTAGAACTCAAATGTGGTGTTGTTTGGTCATGCTGGTTTTCAGATTAACATTTAGTAGTTTCAGTTATCGCCCTATCACATTGCACAATTTCATTTGGCGTAAGAAGTAGAGTAATTTTCTTTCCCTTGTGCATGAGAGTATATTTATTAGTTCTACCATGGTGAACAACATTGGTACCAAGCTCCCAAGGGTGACCCAACAAAAGAGAACATGCTTGCAGGTACAACATCGCAATAGGCATAATCATGATAAGTACCAATAGAAAAGTGGACACATGTTGTATTAGTTATCTTAGCCTTACCACTATTGTTGAGCCATTGAATGTAGTATGGATGGGTGTGAGCACGTGTCGTCAAGACAATCTTTGTCACAAAATTAGCACTCACCAAATTGTTGCAACTTCCTCCATCAATGATGGTGCGAAAGTGGCAATCTTTGACGATGAAGAAAATCTAGAATAAGTTATGTTGTTGAAACTTCTCGGAATGATCCACATTGGCACTCAAGACCCATTGCACGACATAGGTCCTGGTGCTATAGTCAACCGTATGTTCGCTCCCAAAGACCTGTTCGTTGTCATCGTCGTCTGCTAGATCATCTGCATGGTTAGTTTGAAGTGCTAAATCATCTTCAGTATCACTAGCACTTACATAACCTCCGTCAGCTGTAGCAATGTAGGATTTCTTGTTGGGGCAGTCCCGCTAGAAGTGGCCAGTACCATGACAACGGTGGCACTTAATGTCCGATGTGCGCCTGATAGGAATTGTGGATGACGAAGGCTTTGCTACTGCTGCTCCCCACAAAACAGAAGTCTTACTCAGGTCCGTAGCGTGGGTGCTGCTGTAGAAGGTGTTGACGATGTGGACAGAGCACGGGAAGCCAAAGGTGTCGTCGAGGAACGAGCTCCAGATGGTGTAGCAGTTCTGCATGGGGCCGTAGGTGTTGAATGAGGCGTGAAGGAGGTCTTTGTTTTCATCGTTTGGTGCCCCTGCAATTCTTTTTTGGCTAACATAGCAAGCTGGAACAAATGATTAACAGTATTTTCTTCCTTGTAGTTAACAAAGTCCTGAATTTCAGTACGCAACCCAAAATAAAAATGACAAATTTTATCCTCTGTTTCCTCATGAACACCAGCACAAATCATACCCTTTTGCAACTCAACAAAATAGTCATGGACAGACATATCTCCCTCATCTAAGCGTTGCAATTTTGTGTAAATCACGTTGATAGGCAGGTGGCACAAATCTCTCACACATAGTAGCTTTTAACCTATCCCATGTATCAGGCTGTAAACGAAGGATATACAATTCATTCCACGAGATAATAGCAAGTTCCTTAAACTCACTAGTGGCCTGTCTTACACGATGTTCTTCAGGAACAAGATGCAAACTAAATTTGTTATCAATAGTCATCTCTCAATCTAAATAAGCTTCAGCATCATACAAACCATAGGAGGGAGAAATCATAAACTTAAATTTAGCAAAAGGATCATCATTACCATGAGCGTGCTGTTGATTAGGGCCACGATGAGGGTGGCCTCCCATACCTTGTCAATTTGGTCGACGTGGAGGGTGTGGAAGCTCTAGGTGCACACGTTGGTCTTCGTGGTGCTACTGTCATTGTGGTGGACGTGGTGGAGGGTTGAAATGCTCCTCATCCACCACCTCCTCCATCTGGTGCTCCTCGGCATGGTTGTCCTCACGAGTGTCATCGGGAAGCTTGTCTTGGTCCGTTGCTGGCACTCCAGTCTCCAAGGCCTCAACTCGGTCAATGATTCCAACAATGGAGCTTTCCACCCACTCAAGAGTCATGTCGGTAGACTGTTGGTTCTTTGTGAAATGCTCAGTCATCGCCTTCATCATGGCGCGAATCTCTTTGTTGCTAACACATTCTTCTTCTTCGTCTCTTGCTGGTGCTGGTGGTGGGGGTGGGGGTTGTTGTCCCTGTTTTGGTGGCATGGTGAACAGAAAACAGAGAGCAACACAAATTGGTTATAGGTTAGTAAAAAACAAAGTGCAAGACCGAAGGTGGAAGCACACACTCTCTAAAGCGTCTTTCCCCGCTCTTACGAGTATTCTACTTACACTGCAGGAGGCAATTAGTGCCATGTGAGAACCAGAAGAGTGTGGGGGTGAATGCAAGGTCAAATCTGTTCTACTTAGGAGAAGGTGTAGCTTGGAAGATAAAATATGGTGGCTAAACAAATGCAACTTTGTGACAGAAAAACCAAGTTGAACAAGTGTTCAAAGTAGGAACTCGTTACTAGGAGAACCAATGTTCATGGTCTAGTATGATGATACAAAAAATGAGATGCAAAAGGAAATCAAAACAAAGGCAAAATGAAGAACTCAGCGCGGAACTAGCGGAAAAACTCTTCAATGGAGCTCACCGCAGGGCTAAGGCACTAACAGAAATCCAATTTTTTTTCTTTTTGATTCTAATTTTTTGTATTGTTCTCAGATTTTGTATCACTAAAAAGGAATCACACAAAGTTTGAGATCAACTGGATGGAAGGTGTGGCTTGGAGAAATTCGCAAAGATTCAGCACAAATATTAAAGCAGGACACGAACTCGAACAGAGGCACTTAGAAGCAGAATTTGGGAAATTTAAATTTTCCGAGCCCTGCTCTTGCCAGGGAAAAATAGATGTAGAATTTTTTTCTACCCAATTTTGAGTTTCTATCGAAAAGATGCGGTCGTTTTACCGAACCACCTCCGAGTTAGGGTTTCGAAGGAGCGGTACTAACTCCGATGAGAAATTGGGCGAAGCAACGATGATGAAACCTTCATGCTGAAGGCGTAGCGAGGTTGTAGCAAGGAAAGAAAGGCTCAAAAACAAGTTTTGCAACCTATCTATGGCTTGCAACACGGAGAATTAACACAAGGCGGCTAGCGGGACAAACTAATGAATGTAGCGGATCAGTTTGGTATTGGATTGGTGGAATTAGGTGAGCAGCACAATTAAATGCATGGAGCGGAGTACTACAAACCAAAAACATGAATCTAAATCAGCAACAATACTCAACCACGATGAACACGAACTCAACAAAGCAACTGAAAAATGAAGATTGCGGCTCTAAGGGCTATAGGACAGCAGAAAGTGTATAATTTTTTGGCTTTTTTGGTGGAGCTTGGTATAAAGGCAAAAACTCACTATAAAGCACACGATAATACCTCACGGGAAACCTAAAATCTGATACCACTTGATGAGGGGTTGGTTCCCGATCTTCCGAGAGGTAGAGGTAGGTCAGTTAGTGGAGATCTCGACGTTGGTGAAGAAGGCTCCGAATAAGCGATCGTAACCTTGCAATCACTACACCACTGCTCTATTGGTTACCAACACGTGCGCACATGAGTTGGCCTCACCAAGAAGGCTAAATCCCTGTAGATGCAATCGAGAACACAAGCAAGAACAAGGAAGAACGCAACTGAAGTCATAGATAAATTTATAGCTCATGAATGTGGGGTTTTACAAACCGTCGAGCGGCGAAATTGTTCCTAATAGATTAATCTAAGCAAACCTGACTAATGTCGATGGCGGCTACTAAATATATAAGCTAGGGGTTGTGGCCAAACCCTAGGACACGTCCATAGCAAACTCCAACTCGATACATGAGCCATCGGCCTAAAATCTGTATTGTATCGACAATTGCAGCCGACTCCAATTTTAATTGACCATGGTACTAGTGGAATTGGAAAGATTATCTTCTTAGCTTTCTATGCATATGTAGATCACCCAAATCAGAGGTGGGACACGTCTTGTACATCAAGTTGAAGGAAAGGTGGTCCTGGACTCCGAGTTGGACTCGAAGTCAGACTCCTGGACACCGAATTGGCTTGGACCTCCACCTTTTTGTGCGTGCTTCCTTGGATCTCCAGCACCTTCTTGATGTCCCACATTTCCTCCATGATCCACTCCTTGATTCCTAATGACAATTAAATCATTAGGTAGCCATCTATTCTCAAGATCATTAGCGGATGAACATAAGAACGAATTTACCTGACGATGTAGTTGTTCTACTCGTGATCTTGTATTTGGTCCCCACACCTCAATAGGAGTGGTTGTATCTGACGTAGTGTTGTCCTCATCATTTTGTGCGATGGTTGGTCCCACTGCCGTGGTACATACAGTACGGAGGTCTGATTGTGTATGGGCCTCGGCCACGACTGTGGCCACGATTTGGCATGCCACCTCTGTGACTGTACTATGTGAATATTTTATCGAAGGTTCTTGGATTTCTTTCTATTAGAGGTATACCTAAGGTCTTCTCCCAATTCTACGGTGGCCCACAACCAACAGAATCAATGCTACGCACCGGCTTGGGGTAGCTGTGCTGGCTATCATTGTAGCGAGGGGGCCTTGGGGCTTCACCTGGCTTTGAAGTTTTTCTTTGCTTCTCAGGCTTGCAGAAATGCTAGACCTTCGACTTGCTGAATTTTGCAAACTGTTCATAAAGCTCTAACAGTGTATTTGGTCGCACCCTGACTAGATGACTATGCAGAGGCCCCACCCATAAGGATTTGATGGCTTGAGTGATGACTTGATCGTCAGATACTTCTAGAGCTTGAGCCTTTAGCTACAAGAACCTTCAGTAGAAATTGAGCAGCGTTTCTTTTTCTCATTGAGCGCATGAGAAAAGGTATTATTCTGTGTCGTGCTCCGCTTGGAATACCTGGAAATTGTGCAAGAACTTCTCTTTTAACTATTGCCAAGAATAGATACATCTTGGCGGGAGCCTGGAGTACCAATTTGCTACAGCATCCTCTAGAGAGATGATGGGGGATTTGGCGAGGGTGGCTTCGTCAGCTAAGGCTATGGTGGCTTCATAGCACATGAGAAATTTGCCTCTGAGTATGGTGAAAAATGGCAGACATCACTCCGCTAGCTTTGCTATGAATCGATTTAGAGATGCTATTCGGTCGGTTAGCTTCCAGACTTCTTTCCTATTCTGCGGGGGATGCATCTGGGTGATGGCTCTGATTTTGTTTGGGTTTGCTTCGATACCTTTCATGGAGACTAGACACCCAAGCATTTTGCCTCTTGTGACCCCGAATATGCATTTCCCTGGGTGTTTGAGCCGAGTCTCGCCCTTATTTGCCAATGTTTCTACCATGTTGGAGATGTAGGTGGCCCTCTTATTGCTTGCCATGACTATGTCATCGACATATGATAGGATATTTTTGCCAACTTGATCCTTTAGAGTAACCTTCGTCATTCTGCAAAATGTAAGCCCTGCGTTGCGCAAGCCTTCGGGCATTCTGAGATAATAATATGTTTTGAAAGGGGTTATAAAGCTTGTCTTCTCCTCATCCTCTTTGTGAAGCCAAATTTGATGGTACCCTGAGAAGCAATCCAAGAGTGCAATCATCTCACATCCTGCGGCCGAATCAATGATTTGGTCAATTCTGGCGAGGGGAAAATCGTCTTTGGGGCAACACTTGTTTAAGTCAGTGAAGTCTGTAGACATTCACCATTTTTCATTCTTTTTTCTTAACCATCACCACGTTCGCTAGCCACTGCGGGTAGGTTACTTCTATGACAAAGCCTGCGTCTAATAAGCACTGGACCTCAGCCTTTGCTGCTTCTACCTTTTCTTCGGACATTGTCCGAAGCTTCTACTTTCTAGGATTTGCACTTGGGTTCACCTGTAGCATGTGCTCGATGACATCTCCGCTGACTCCCACTAGGTCAGAGGTTGACCACGCGAAGACGTCACTGTCTTTGTCAATAATTCTACCAGCTCTGCTTGTTCTTCTTGGCCCATCTTAGTACCGATGCACACAGCTCTGTCGGGGACTCTTGAGTCTAACATAACTTCTGCTTTAAGGTGGCCAGCGAAGGTCTTGTGTCGCTCTAACTCTTCTCACAGAAAATGCGCATTTTTGTGTCTGAGCATGAAGCCCTTCTTGATATTTCTGGCATCTTACTGCCTACCGAAAATGGATATAACTTTGAAGGTTGCTGGGATCTTGAGGCAAAGATAGCCCGAATGCAAGGCAACTTCGAATGTATTGAGGGGGCCTCTCCCAAAAATGGCGTTGTAAGGTTAGAGCATGTCGACGACATCAAAAGTGATGTACTCCGTGTGACGGTTCTATGAGGTACCGAATGATATGGGTTGGGTGATGACCCCAACTGGTTTGATTCTTTTTAGGCCAAAACCATAGAGGGGCTTTGTCAGTTCTCTCAGTCATAGCCAATTTTTTGAAGGCTATGAGGAAGAGAATTTTGGCTTGGCTTTCATTGTCAATGAGGATTTTGGTAACATCCCATCTGTCGATGTGAACAGTGACACCCATGGCATCAGTATGGGGGAATGAAGCTAGGTTCACATCTTGGGCTGAGAAGGTTATGGGCATCTCGAACCATTTGGTTTGGGTAATGGGGCCTTCGACAGCTACATGATTGACCTGCCTATAGTGGTCTCTACACTACCTCTTGGTATCAAAATTAGTGTTGGAACCTTCGGTAATTGTGAGGATTGTTCCGTGAGTGGGGAAGGTATTAGATTGTGGCGGGGGCTCATGGACTTGCGGCGAAGGTGGCAGTGTTGGTTTGGCTTTGGTCTTGACTAGAGGATTGGCATTATTTGGCATTGGGTATGTGATTTGTGGCACTACCAGAGGGTATGTTATTTGTGGAAGTTGGCAGAGATTGAGGCTGTGAAATCGTGGTAGCAGGTTTCGGCTTGGTTTTCTGAATAAATCCTGAACCTTTGACCAGTCTGAAGTTTTGTACCGGCATTGAAGTTTGTTTGGAGCCTGATGAGTATCAGTCAGGACTTTATTAGCTTTTGTTGTGATGAACTGTTGTATGCTTGAAGCTCTTTGTGATGTTGAAAACTTGAACTCGGTAATGTAATAATGGACATGGGCGTGGTTTGTATTTTGTTACTGTGTTGTGGTCTGCAATGGTCTCTGATTCTGAATATTTTGCCGTACCAAAAGTACTATTTGTATCTTACTCCTACCATTACAACTCTGAAATCAATTAAATCTGCAAATATTTTTGTTTGTTTGTAATGGAAGTCCCAGAGCCAAAATTGATCTTTTCTTAAATGGATTATCTCTTTGACGCTGTCAGAACCTTTGGATAATTGTCACTGAACCTAAGTGGGGCGGCAGAGATATAATAGTATATCTATTATGTTCTTTTCTGATTTAAATTGGGTCTACGGCAGAGATATAATAATATATCTATTATGTTATTTTTCTGATTTTAATTGGATCTATTTATTAGATATATATATATATATCTTTTTTATTATTATATTTCTTCAGAATTTTTTTATATTCTCTCACTTATATACATGTATATATTCGAGTCTTTGACTCTGAAATTAATACAAGTATTATTATAACATGATACAGATCCAATATTTAGGGTTAGAGTTATTTTTCTCTCCCGTGCGAATCACCGATTGCAGTTCGTGGCCGCCGTTTTTCCCTCGTCGTCGGTTGTCCCTCTCTTCCACCTCACATTGCGTCGGCACGGTTTGCTGCGTCTGACAGTCGCCGCAGTCACGGTTTTGCCCTCTGGCGCCGGCACGGTTTTGCTAACCGGGCCCCGACGCCACCAGTTCTTACGTCGTGCGCCGCCGTCGCTTCTTCCACCGTGTGCCGCCGTCGCTTCGGGAGGTCTTCATCGAGAGCCGCCGCCAGAGGCTTTGAGTTGCCTGCATCGAGTGCCGCCGCCAGGATCGCGATTGCGTTGACCGGCGCCTCCGCGATTTGGATGGAGTCGCTGTCATTCGTTGGCTCGATCTATACTGGAGTCGGCTCGGCTCGACTGTTTGGCTCGGCTCACTCGGTAGCTTTGGCTCGGATCGATTGTTTGGCTCGGCTCAATCGGTTGCTTTGGCTCGGCCCGCTCAGTTCGATCAGCTCCGGTCGTTCAGCTTTCTGATCTGTAGGAAAAATAAGAAAAAATAGGGGAAAAAAGAAAAAGGCGCTTGGTAAGAGGATGATATATAAAAGAAAGCAATAGATGCGTGAGAAATATTTGAAGGTGCCACTGAACTAGATTCTTGAGACAATTAAGAGAGAGTTGAATTCAATTGAGCACGATAGAACTTTGGACAACTTGCACGATGAGCACAATAAGGCCTTGGCGTATTGGAGACGGAACCGTTGGCAATATTCTCTTGATTGGATTTGGGACAAATATTATTATGATGTGCTATTTAAGTTTTTCGAGTCAAGGCAAACAGCGAATAGCGGCTAGATGG
>VSTD030000626.1:0-15140 GCA_008808055.3 Sporobolus alterniflorus
GTCAAGTTTTAACAAGATGCTCAATATTACAATTATGATAAGTTATCTAGCAAGGTCTAGCATAAAAGAGTTTCACATCTCATCTCTACTCATCCTAACATAGTGACAAGCATATTTGTAACATCCTGTTTTCACAAGGGAATAAAACTTTATAAATTATATATTTAAATAATTAATTATGTTTGATGCATTCATGCTGCTACATATTTTATTATGTGATGAAGTGCTCCTGTATTTTATTTTGTGACTAGAAATCATTCAAATTTTAAATTTGAATTAAAATCAAATGCAATTGTAAACTAAAATGTATTTTGAATATTAGTAGGTATTTTTCTTTCCTCTGTCTGGATTATGAGCTGGAACCTCTTTCCTATTTTGCACGTTGCCCTTCTAGCGGCCCAACACACAGCCTGCTGCCTGGCCTAGCTAGCCGACCCATGTGCCTAACCTGGCACCGACCCGAGTCCAACCCAGGGTAATGGTCTGGCCTTACCCCAGCTGATCCAATTAACCCGGGTGTGCAAAAGAGGGAGCTCGAGCCTAACCCCGTTCCACCCTAACCCCGTTGTGGATTACAAAGACTTAACAAGACTGTCACTCCAGCGGGTACCACAAACAATCCATATGACCGGAGGTGCCGCGTGCATAGACAATGCCCCCCGACACCTCATCGATGGCTATGTCTAGGACATTCCGCTGTCGTATATCACAGGGAAAAGGCCTCTGAGGGGTCTATACAATCACCACACCAGGTCCCACTGCATAGATGATCCCCAGACATGAGATCGTATATACAACAAGACAATATCCGATTCTACCATATGATATGTAAATGCACAAATAACATAAGACAAGTGATTGGATAACTTACTATGATGGGTAAATTACCCAAATTCGAGGCATGGAAGCAGAGTAATCCCGACAGGTCAGGACTCATACTTCACCCAAGTTACTTGAGCAGAGACTCTCTGTCAAAATCTATAGGATTCTGGCAGAGCTTCCGCACTCGAGCAAACTAGAGCTGAGAAACCCTGTCGGACCCTGAAGGATTCCGGCAGAGCTTCCGTGCTCAAGCTACGAGGAGGGCTCCCGATAGGCCGGGAAGCCCTCCAACCCTCAGACCCTCGCCACTCTCCCGATAAGGCTATGCCTAGCTACTACACTAAGAATGAGAGCTTTGCAAGTGGAATCTCTAAAATGTGGTGTGTGTTCTCATTTCCACCAGTAGAGGGTATTTATTGGGGTCCAGGGAGGGGTTACCAACTTGGTTAAGTTGGTAACTCACTAAGTGGTGGTCAGTTGGCCATGTAGTTCAGCCTCCACCGACTTTCTCCACCGCCTTGGCCTTCCCCTTCTCATGTAGACACGTGTGCACGAAGCAACGGGCCAAACCTACAAAAAAAACCTGACCAGCCAGGGGATTTGGCCGGCCGGCCACCCCCCAGCCCCACTAGTTAGTGGCCTTTGCACACTACCTCCTCGTGTCAGCTACATCCCTAGGGTGACACTTATTTTGGTGGAATTCCAAATTTCCTTGTAATTTCATGAAATGCTCCAATTTAGCATCTATGTTCCTAAAATCAAATAAACACTAAAATTGTGGAACTATGTTAGTGGACAAGATGAATACATGGTTATTTTATACATTTACTCAACATTTTGGTCCATGAAATCAATGTTTTATGAGCGCCAACACTTCCTCAAATCAGCTGACGACCAGTTCTTAGGAGTAGACCCCCCAGGATAACATGTGCCGCCACGTGTCCGATATGGAATGGTTTGCTTACTAATTAGGGATGCTGTGAGAAGTGTGCCTTGCTCGGATGAGTGGGAAGTGGCATGGTCATTCACTCAGGCCTACATGGTGCAAGAGGGGTCATGCTACTACATACTACCCTGGGAAACCTTAGCATTGCTCTGGTACCGCGTACTACCTTAGCTAAGCCTAGCATATGACCCATAGTAAACCTTTGTAAAGGTATATAGTGATCTCTTGACCATACACCAAAGGTAGTGTAAGAATGGCAAAAAGGAGGTTCTCTAGTCGCTTAGCTAGCAATAAAATCACTACTAGTGGGTACAGGGCACTAACCTTTGCAAATTGTACAATTGTCATGACAGTCATGCTTACGATTACAAGTGATCTGAGATCCCCTCGAGATTAGTTGGTTTTGGGTGTGGTTTGGTTTGGTTTGGATTGGATTGGATTTGTTTTAGCCTCTGTGGAATCGTATGATCTATAGAACCCGTTTGTGGCTCATACTTTGAGAATATTAATTCAATGTAATTGGGTAGTAGTAACCTACAATACTAATATAGTAATTTGGTGCTAATAATTAGAGAGTCAAGTATAGGTGTATTTCTGCTTACCATTTTGCTACAGTTTTATCCTTGTTATTACTTTGTATTATCATTTTATTCCTGCACTTGCTGAGTACCAACCATAAGTGTACTCAACCTTCCTTTTTCCCCCTATTGTACAAACTTGCTGCTCAAAAGGTGAAGATGGTTATGAAGAATTCTTCGATGAGGAGTTCTAGGCTATGCGCTGCCCCGGTTGTTGCTCCTATGGTGTTTTGGAGTCTTCCGTTATTCCATTTCACAAGAGAGTCATCTTAGTCTTTAGAGACATTATTTGTGTAATAAATATACTTTATTCGTGACATTTGGCTATCTGTGAACACTTTGATCCGTATGTGTGGAACAATTGATCCTGAGCATACATACGATGAGTACTTGGTTTTGCTTGCAAAATCGGGTATGACAGAAGTGGTACCAGAGCCATGTCAACCATAGGAACGCTAGCCTAGATAGAAGAGTCATTTCCTTAGTCTTATTTTGAGTATTTGCAAAAAAAATGTTTTATTCTAATCTCTCACATTTGTTTCTGGTTTACAAATCTCATTTTAATGGATATTTACTCTTGTCTACCTTCTCTTATCTAGATGGCAAGGATGAAGCTGATAGCGAGGAAGCACGTTCGTGTGCTGCCTCATAGGAATGTCGTGCCTACGGAGTCCCATGGCGATGGTCAGCATGATGGCTACTTCTCGAGGACTCTACAGACATTGCTCCTGGCGCTGGGGTATAGTGAGCCCCCACTTTTCATCAGTGTCCTGAGGCTGCTTCATGGGAACTTGTACCTTTGGTGTGTGCATGTGATCATCTACGAGAGGCCTACGACTGATCATATTCACTGCATCCGCCATGTGGTCAAGGCTACCACACTGAGGTGGACGTTCGAGGGAGGCATGAGAGAGGCTACATGAGAAGCTTTCATGCTACTGTGACTCGAAGCGAAAAAACAAATGGAGCAATCACAGTATCACCACTTCCTGAGCCACGCCCGAGAAGGAGCTAAAGCCGTGGTGATGTCCGCGGGAGATCACGACCACATTGGGTGCTTCGCCGACCAAGTGAAGCTGACTCGTGCTTTCCTCTGAGATCTTGACGAGGCTGTCAAGGAGGTCAAGCTGCTAGGAGAGTATGAAGATGAGTCAAGCCAGAAGATCACAGAGCTGGAGGCCCTATGTAAGAGGTTGAGGGAAGACGCTCAGAAGCTGAAGGAGGAGAAGACCACCCTGGAAGGAATGACCCAGTCCCATGATGAGCTGATCATAGAGATGGCCAAAGAGTATGGACTCAACCGTATGGGAGAGAATGACGACGATGAGGATGAGGACAACGGTGAAGAAGGGAACGCCGTTGCATTCCCTTTTTCTGTGCCCCATGCTGCCGCACCTGAGGAGATTGATGATGAAAGCCCTGTGGAGATGATCCCCGAGTAAGAAGCCCCAGTACCACATGAAGTCATCTGGGCAGATGCTGAGACTGAGATGTCATAGCCTCGTCTCTACGACACACTCATGAGGGATTATGAGGAGAGCCTGCCCAGGATGATGGATGACTTGGATGATCTGGATGATAATCCAAATGAAGGCCCCTCTGACATGGATGAGTGGCTTCTCAAAGATGGAAGTAATGATCGAGATTGAGTCATCAAGTCTAAGTCTTTAAGTAGGATTAAGAATAAGTTTTTAGGATTCATTTAGTTAATCGAGATGTAATTCGAAATATTTGTCTGTGACAATTTGTTTGCTTTGATTAGTGATGCTCATGATTGATTTGGATCTTTGTTTGATTGTCGGTGTGTTGTGAGGCCTGCCTCGCAACTACGCCTTAATCAACTATTTTCTTTAAATAAATAAAGTTGGTATAAATTGTTTAGTTATCTCTCATGTCTCTGTGGATTTGCCACTATTTCTTTACCCCTGCTATCATTCTTTTGAGTATTCTTTATCTCAGCTACATTCAAACTTCAAATGACCAACACAAGGAACCGTATCACCGCCAACAACACTGAGAACAACAACCAAGACGCCAACCCGCCGCCACCCCCTCTGCCTACTCTTGAGCAAGTGCTGGCTATGTAAGCACAAATGTTTCAGACCATGCAGCAGACCATGGTCAACTATCATGCTCAACCCCAAGCGCCACCGCCGCCGAGGGATAGGCTTAGAGATTTTCAGCGCACCAAGTCACCAACCTTTTCTCATGCTGTGGAGCCAATGGATGCTGATGATTGATTGGCTCAAGTCTATTATTAAGAAGAAGCTGCAAGTGGTGCAATGCAACAACCGTAAGAAGGTGCTACCAGCCTCTCACTAACTTTCTGATCCTGCAGCTGACTGGTGGGATGCTTATGTGGAAGCCCATGAGGAACCCGAGAGCATCAACTGGATGGAATTTAGAGTTCTTTTTCAAGCACATCATGTTCCCCAAGTGGTTATCAAGCTAAAGAAGGAGTTACAAGATCTGAAACAGGGGTCCATGTCTGTGAATGAGTATGTCACCAAGTTCACTCAACTATATCGCTATGCTCCAAGTGAAGTGGATACTGATGAGAAGAAGCAAGACTATTCTCTAAATGTCTTGAATGATGGACTGGCCAATGCTCTGGAGGCCCAGGATTTTGAGAACTTTTAAGGGATGGTGAACAAGGCTCTTATGCTGGAGAACCACAAAGGTGTGATGGAGCGCAAGCATAAGTTGGTGCATCAGCATCAGCATCAGCCGGACAGTAGCTCCAGACCACGTGTTGGGCCACCTTCAGCTAGACCTATATTTCATCCTGCTCAGCTACAATTTCAACCGAGGTCACAGTCAGCTGGACAAGGATTCTCAACAACGCAGCGCCAAGTGATTCAGTGCCCCAATAATTTCTAGACTCTTATTGCTAGAAGTCAGAATGTTTAGAGGACCCAAGCTACCCAAGACCGACCACAAGCCGATCATAGGTGCTTCAACAATGGTGAAAAGGCACATTATGTCAACCGATGCCCCAATCCGCGTGCTCATGCTAATCAGCCCGCTACAGCTACACCTGCCCCTACCCGTGAAGCCAATTCTGTTTTGGTTGCCGCCAAGTAGAACTATGCTCGTGGGAGAGTCAACCATGTTGATATGGAGGAAGCACAAGAAGCTCCAGACGTTGTCGTTGGTATGTTTTCCATCAACGACGCTTCTACAGTTGTGCTATTTGATTCTAGAGCATCGCGTTCTTTCACATATGTTGCATATGTTGGGAAGCATAATTTGCCCCTAGCTCTGCTAAAGTGTTAAATGATAGTTAGTTCTACAGGAAGAGATATGTCCGAAGGCAGTTATGCCCGAAGGTGAATCTTAAAATAAGGGGGGTAGGCGTTGTCGCCAACCTCATTGTCTTGGAATCAAAGGGCATTGATGTCATTCTTGGAATGGACTGGTTGAGTAAGCACAAGATACTTATCGACTATGCCAAGAAATCCGTCAATCTGACTACTCCGGAAGGAAAGGAATTAGAGTTTGTCACAGAGCCGGTAGTCACTGCCAAGGGTGTTGCTAATCATGTGAAGGTGAACCAACTGGATACTAGTCAAGGATTTGCGGTGCCAGTGGTCAATGAGTTTTTTGATGTCTTTCCCGAAGAGTTGCCAGGTATGCCACCTGACTGAGACATCGAGTTTGTGATTGAGTTGAAGCCTAGTACTGCACCTATATATAAGACTTCCTATAGGATGGCTACTCCAGAGATAGCCGAGCTGAAGGAGCACATTAAGGAGTTGCTACAGCAAGGATTTATCCATCCTAGCTCATCCCCATGGGGAGCCCCTGTGATTTTTGTCTCGAAGAAGGATGGTACTCAAAGGTTGTGCGTGGATTATCATGCCCTGAATGAGGTTACCATCAAGAACAACTACCCGCTGCCTAGGATTGATGATCTATTTGATCAACTCTGTGGTGCGTGTGTGTTCTCTAAGATCGATCTTCAATCGGGATATCATCAGCTAAAGATCCGAGAATGTGACATACCAAAGACTGGATTCATTTTGAGGTATCGTCTGTATGAGTATACGGTGATGTCATTTGGATTAACTAATGCACCGGCCTACTTTATTTATTTGATGAACAAGGTTTTCATAGAGTATCTGGACAAGTTTGTCGTGGTGTTCATCGATGATATATTGATCTACTCAAAAAGTGAAGAAGAGCATGAAGAGCATCTTCGTCTAGTTTTATAGAAGCTTCGAGAACATAGGTTGTATGCCAAGCTGAACGAGTGTGAGTTTTGGATGAAGCAAGTTGCTTTCTTGGGTCATGTTATCTCAAAGGGAGGTATATATGTGAATCCAAGCAAGGTTCAAGATGTATTGAGTTGGAATGTGCCTACGAGTGTTAGTGAAATTCAAAGTTTTCTGGGATTGGCAAGGTATTATCGGAGCTTTATCGAAGGATTCTCAAAGATAAGTAAGCCCATGACCGAGCTGCTCGAGAAGCTAGTTTCCAGTGGACGCCAACCTGTGGAGCTAGTTTCTAGGAGTTGAAGAAATGACTGACGACCGCTCCAATATTAGTGATGCCTGATATGGAGAAGCCATTTTCTATCTATTGTGATGCATCTAGTCAAGGATTAGGATGTGCACTCATGCAAGATGGTCACATGGTAGAGTATGATTCACAACAACTGAGGAAGCATGAGGCACACTATCTGACCCATGATTTGGAGTTAGCTATTATAGTTCACACTCTCCAGATTTGGAGGCACTACCTTATGGGAAAGAGATGTGAGCTATATATAGATCATCAGAGTTTGAAGTACATTTTCACACAGTCGAATCTGAACCTTAGGCAAAGAAGATAGTTGGAGCTGATCAAGGACTATGATCTTGGAATCAACTACCACCCTAGGAAGGCTAATTTGGTGGTTGACGCTTTGAGTCAAAGGTCTCATGTGAGTCAGTTAGTGGTGGATAGCATGCCATTTGAGCTGTGTGAAGAGTTCGAGAAGCTCAACCTTAGGATTGTTGCTAATACAGAAGTCATAGAGATGGAAGTTGGTTCAAATCTACTTCAATAGATTCGGAAAGGCCGTTTGAAGATGAGAAGATCAAAGAAATAAAAGCACAACATCAAGGAAGAAAAGTCGCCTGGTTTCTCGAAAGATGATCAAGGTGTGTTGTGATACAATGGAAGGATTTGTGTGCCTAACGTCAAGGAGTTGAAGGACAAGATACTTCATGAGGCTCTCGAGTCCGCTTATTCTATTCATCCAAGAGGGAATAAGATATACCATGATCTCAAGGCCACTTATTGCAGATATGGTATGAAGAGAGACATTGTTGAGTATGTTGCTCTTTGTGACACTTGTCAGCGAGTCAAAGCCAAGTATCAACGACCTGCCGGATTGCTACAGTCTTTGCAAGTGCCCAAGTGGAAGTGGGAAGAGATTGCCATGGACTTTATTGTGGGTTTGCCAAGAACTCAGCCGGGATATGATTCTAATTGGTGATTGTGGATCGACTGATCAAGGTAGCTCACTTTATACCTATCAAGACTACCTACTCCAGGCTGCAACTAGCAGAATTGTATATATCAAGGATAGTGTGTCTGCATGGAGTGTCAAAGAAGATTGTGTCTAATAGAGAAACTCAATTTACTTTGAAGTTCTGGGAGAGGTTGCATGAAACCTTGGATACCCAATTGCACTTTAAGTCTTCTTATCACCCTTAGACCGATGGTCAGACCGAGAGAGTCAATCGGATTCTAGAAGATATGCTAAGAGCTTGTGCCCTGCAATATGGAAGAAGTTGGGATAAGAGTTTGTCGTATGCCGAGTTCTCCTACAACAATAGTTATCAAGAGAGTTCAAAGATGGCACCGTTTGAGATGTTGTATGGTCATAGGTGTCGAACTCCATTGTTTTGGAGTGAGACTGGAGAATGAAAAGTTTTTAGACCCGACATATTGCAAGAAGCCAAGAAGCAAGTTCGTATGGTTAGGGGAAACCTATGAGTTGCATAATTGAGGCAGAAGAGCTACACAGACCATAGAAGGAGAGAGTTGAGCTTTGAGGTTGGAGATTTCATGTACCTCAAGGTGTCGCCTATGAGAGGTTTGCGTCATTTCAAAGTACGAGGCAAGCTCGCACCAAGGTTCATTGGACCATTCAATATCTTGGAGAATAGAGGTGAAGTAGCTTACCAATTGGAGTTGCTGCCTCCCTTGTCAGATGTGCATGATGTGTTCCATGTCTCTCAACTAAAGAAATGTATGTGTGTGCCTGAAGAGCAAAAATAGCCATGGAAGGCTTGGATGATCTTTCATATCAAGAGTACCCCATCAAGATTTTAGAAACATCCGAAAGAGTTACGCGAAATAAGAGGATCAAAATGTGCAAGGTGCAATGGAGTCATCATACTGAGCAAGAGGCTACATGGGAAAGAGAAGAAGGCCGAGTTTCCAAGTTTCTTTTTTGATCCGTCTGAATCTCGGGGACGAGATTCATTTTAATGGAGGTAGATTTGTAACGCCCTATTTTTCACAAGGGAATAAAACTTTATAAATTATTTATTTAAATAAATAAATATGTTTGATGCATTCCTGCTGCTGCATATTTTATTGTGTGATGAAGTGTTCCTATATTTTATTTTGCAAATAGGAATCGTTCAAAATTTAAATTTGAATTAAAATCAAATGCAATTGTAAACTACAGAGTATTTTGAATATTAGTAGGGATTTTCTTTCCTCTGTTTGGATTATGGGCCAAAACCCCTTTTCTTTTTCACGCGTAGCCCACCTGGCGGCCCAGCGCACAGCCTGCTGCTAGGCCCAGCTAGTCGACCCATGTGCCTAACCTGGCACCGACCCAAGTCCAACCCAGGGTAAGGGTCTGGCATTACCTCGGCTGATCTGGTTAACCTAGCTGTGCAGAGGAGGGAGCCCGAGCTGCTGCCCGGTCACCGACCCACCACCCGCATCACCTTAACCCTGTGGCCGGCTCACAATCGCATCACCCATGCGCTGAGTACCCAGAGGCAGTTGGAACCGAGCCAGAGTCCACCTTGGAAAGCAAGGGTTCAAAGCCTAAGCCACATCAGGAAATCCCCATTTTGAAATCCTAACAAACTTCATCATTTCGAAGCTCAAACTTGGGATAGAATCGGTCTAGAGTCCAAGCACCCTACGATGGACCATTTCCCCTATAAATAGGAGCTCTACCCGGCGTCGTTGCCACCCCAAACCCGAGCCGCCATTGCCTCCTAAGCTCGCGTCGTTGACCCACCGAATCAAGGCCTCCCGAGTCAAGTTGCTGCCTAGAGGAGTGCTACCCATCATCACCACCGCCGTCGGAACCATCGTCAGAGCTGAAGCTACACTAGTGGCCGCCCCCACCGTCTTCAAGAACCAACCGAGCTGCCTCCCCATTGCCAACTTTCCGTGGTCTGTTTCCACCGCTATAAGTGGGCAAAACGATCGTCCCTTATCGTCTAGATCATGTAGAAGCTTTCGGATTAGGAAACAATGCCCTATAGCGTGAACTAGAGCCCTCCCTAGCCGGCGGCATGGGAGCTTGTCCTGATCCCATGTCTCACCGAGTGTAGAGGAAGAAGATGCCACCGAAGCCGTCCATCCGGAGATATGTGGCCAAGATTAAATGAATCGGATACCCTTCGCCGATTTAATCCAAACCAGTGATCCACGCGCCGACGGCCACGGTTTAATGAAACCGGTGGACCACGATGAGCTACGGCCGTGAACTTGGTCCACCGGACCGTAGACCTATTTCACCGATTTTTCAATAGAAAAATAAATCCAAAAATCTGAAAAATAGCCGTGACCCTAGAAATTTTGCAAAAACACCCCTGAACTTTTCTAAAATTATATTTTACTCCCTATAATTTTGCATATAGGTCCATGTTTAACTTTTTATAATTACAATTAGGTCCTTTTCTTAATTAAATTAGATTATTTTAATTAACTATTTAATCTATTAACTTAAAACATTCATAACTTTCAAACTGTAGCTCCGATTTAAGCGATTCTTGTGCTCATGCATTCGTAGCAATGAATAGCACCTTTTGGTACTGTTTGTTTAGACATTAGGTACTTTTTTATGTACTGTTTATTTATTTGTTTGCAATTGCTTATTTCCGGTTGCTATCGTTAGGCGCCGACAACTTTGAGAATCTTCAAGAGCTCGACGTTCAAGACTTTGAGCAGCAGTTAGCGGGAGAACAAGGCAAGTGACGCTTGACCATTTTGTTCTAATATGCTTTCTCTCTCTAGTATACACTAGCCGCATGCATTAATTGGGGTTTTATGGTTAGTAGTATTGCTTAGCCCTGCAGTCTTGAGTCGTTGTTGAAGTCTTTTCATCTTTATGATGTTGAGTTTGGCTTGGGTTGAGTGTTTAGAGTGTTGGTCTTCCATCCGTCGTGATGTGAGGTGACTGTGGTGAGTTTCGATGTTGTGGTTTAAGTAAGGTATGGAATGGTGGGGAACGTTGCGACCTTCACGATTTGTGGTTAGTCTTGATCGAATCAGCTAAGGACCGGTTCTTAGGAGTAGACCCCCCAGGACAACATGTGCCACCACATGTCCGGTATGGAATGGCTTGCTTACTAATTAGGGATGTTGTGGGAAGTGTGCCTTGCTCGGATGAGTGAAAAGTGGCATGGTCATTCGCTCAGGCCCACATGGTTCAAGAGGGGGCATGGTACCGCGTACTACCTTAGCTAAGCCTGGCATAAGACCCATAGTAAACCTTTGTAATGGCATGTAGTGATCTTTGAGACAAACACCAAAGGTAGTGTAGGAATGACAAAAAGGAGGTTCTCTAGTCTCTTAGCTAGCGTTGAAATCACTACTCGTGGGTACAGGGCACTAACATTTATAAAATGTACAAGTGTCATGATAGTCGGGCTTACGGTTACAAGTGATCTGGGATCCTCCCGAGATTAGTTGATTTTAGGTGTGGTTTGGTTTGGATTTGGTTTAGCCTATGTGGAATCGTATGATCTATAGAACCCCTTTGTGGATCATACTTTGAGAATATTAATTCCACGTAATTAGGTAGTAGTAACCTACAACAATAACATAGTAATTTGGTGCTAATAATTGGAGAGTCAAGTGTAGGTGCATTTCTGCTTACCATTTTACTACAGTTTTATCCTTGTTATTACTTTGCATTGTCACTTTATTTCTGCACTTGCTGAGTACCAACCATAAGTGTACTCAACCTTGCTTTTTTCCCTTATTGTACAAACCTGCTGCTTAGAAACTGAAGATAGTTATGAAGAATTCTTCGATGAGGAGTTCTAGGCTATGCGCTGCCCTGGTTGCTGTTCCTGTGGTGTTTTAGAGTCTTCTGTTATTCCGTTTCGTAAGAGTCATCTTAGTCATTAGAGATATTATTTGTGTAATAGATATACTTTATTCGTGACATTTGGCTATCTGTGAACACTTTGGTCCGTATGTGTGGAATAATTGATCCTGAGCATACATACGATGAGTGCTTGGTTTTGCTTGCAAAATCGGGTATGACAATAGTCAACCAAATACAAGCTAGCATAATAAGTGAAGATATAGGTAAATTAGGTAGATATAAATGAAATACAATACGATGAAGATAAGATAGAGTATATACAAGGTAAAACACAATCTCCCCCTCAAACCATGCCATAGGGATGGCAAGCACCAAGTTCCCCCCGTAAAGAAGCAAAACGAGTCGCATCATGGGGTTTGGTGAAGATGTCAGTCAACTGCCTCTCTGTGTCAATGTATTTCATCTCTGTATCTCCCTTTTCTACATGGTCTCTCAAGAAGTGATGTCTCATTTTTATGTGTTTCTCTCTCCCATGAAAAACTAGATTTTGGGCTAGACATATGGCACTGGAGCTATCACACATGAGGGGAACACTCTTGTATGTCACTCCGTAATCTCTCATGGTATGCACTATCTAAAGAATTTGGGAGCAACCGCTAGCAGCAGCTACATACTTGACCTCTGTGGTGAATTGTGCAACAGAAGATCATTTGTGAGAAGACTAACAAACAAAAGGAGATCTAAGAAAATGACATGTACCAGAAGTGTTTTTTCTATCAATTCCACACCCAACAAATTAGCATCAGAAAAACTAATAAGATCAAGCGATGAAGAAGCGGAATACCAAATCCCAAATTTGAGTGTGTATTTGAGATACCTGAAGATCCGTTGAATGGCTTGCCGATGTGAAGAGCATGGGGAAGCTTAAAAGCGTGCACACAGGCACACAGCGAACAAAATGTCCTATCATGTCATCGTGAAGTACAAGAGGGAGCCAATCATGCTCATGTATTCCCTTTGATCAACAGCCTCACCATTTTCATCCAAATCCAGCGTTGTTGCCATGCTATCGGAGTTGACACGGGCTTAAGCTCAGCCATGTTGAATTTCTTCATCAAGTACTTCGTGTACTTGGCTTCATGTACAAAAGTGTCTTGCTTCGTTTGCTTGACATAGATACCTAAGAAAAAGGTTAGTTCTCCCATCATTGACATCTGAAACTCATTCTCCATCATTTTCTGAAAACTTGACACTAGCACATGAGAACAGCCACGGAAAATGATATCATCCACGTAAATCTGAACAAGTAGAAAATTATTTTCATGCTTAAGAGTAAAAATAGTCTTATCTATACTCCCCATCACATACCCATGATTTAGCAAAAAGGTTTTAAGCCTACCATTCCATGCCCGAGGTGCTTGCTTAAGCTCGTACAAAGCTTTTGAAAGCTTGTACACTCTATTAGTATACTTGAGATTCTCAAAACCTAGGGGTTACCTAACATAGACTTCTTCCTGTATGACACCATTTACGAAAGCACTTTTCACATCCATTTGATAGAGTTTGAATCCCTTAGATGATGTAAATGCCAAAAGAATCCTAATGGCCCCAAGACGAGCAACAGGAGAAAAAGTGTCCCCAAAGTATAGACCTTCCACTTGGCTAAAACCTTGAGCAACAAGGCGAGCCTTGTTTCTCACAACTTCACCATCCTCCCCCTGTTTGTTTTTGAAAAAAAACTCATTTGGTTCCTATAACATTCACATCACGAGGAGGCTCAACTAAGTTCCAAACTTGGTTTCTCTCAAAGTTCACTAACTCCTCATGCATGGCATTGACCCAACTTGAATCAGAAAGTATGTGTCCAACATCTCAAGGCACAAACAGAGCAACAAATAGTGTGTTGGTAAAGTAGGATAGATGTGCTAACCTTGAGGACCATGTGACCCTCTCATTTAAGTTACCTATGATTTATTGAGGTGGATGTGCCTTCTGAATGTGGGATGGGGCTCCATTCTCGGAGTTGATCTCCCCATCAATCTATGATGTTTGTACTCCTGTGGAGGAAGAGGTAGCATCTTGAGGAGTCTCTGCTTCAAGTGTGGAAGCAGGAACAGGCCTAGGTGATGAAGTTGACGCAGGAGCAATTCTTCGTCACCCTCGAAGCCCTATAGTTCCTCATCTACAAAGATACTCTCCTCCATCTCTTTGTCACCTGCACTTTCAAAGACATCACGAATACAAGGAGCAGTTTCATCGAAGGTCACATCACATGATTCAACAATGATGTTAGTCTAAAGATTAAGCACTCTATATGATCTACCATGAGTTGTATAGCCTAGAAAGATTCCATCCGAAGAGTGAGATTCAAATCTATCCAAGTTGCCACATTTCAAGATAATGCATTTGCAACTAAATAGCCTAAGATGGGAAATAGACGGTTGATGTCCAAAGTGAAGCTCAAAGGGGGTTAAATTCAAGAGCGAACGCAAGAAAATTCAATTTGAAATATAACATGCAGTGTTGATTGCTTCAGCCCAAAAACATCTAGGAGTCCTATGCTCATCAAGCATCATTCTAGCCATCTCAACTAGAGTGTGGTCCTTACATTCCATAACTCCATTTTGTTGAGGCACACGTGGGGCTAAGAATTGTTGATCAACACCATGTTTAAGACAAAAATGATTGAATGAGGCATTCCTGAACTCAGTCTTATTATCACTTCATATAGCTTTCAGACAATTAGCATGTTCATTGTTCAACCTCAAAGCCAAGCTCTAAAATTGTTCAAACACTTCATCCTTGCTCTCCAATAAGAAAACCAAGAGTAACGTGAATAATCATCCATAATGACAATAACATACCATTTACCACCCACAGAACGAACCCGAGAGGGGCCGATAGTGTCCATATGAAGCAATTGTCTGGGTCGCTCAGTCATCACTGTGTTAACCGGAGAATGAGATGCATCGATCATCTTGCCATGATGACAAGGAGTACAAACAAGGTTACTCTCAAACTTGAGCAAGGGCAATCCTCGAAGAAGGCCTAAGCCACTAAGTCAACATAAAAGATCAAAGCACAAATGACCAAGTCTCCTATGCCACTTTCAGAGCTCAGACAAAGACTGAGAAATCAAACACTTCATAGAGGATTGATCAAAAGAAAATTCAGATTGAAAGACCTTCCCGATGCGAGATATACCACAAACAAGGTCATCACGAGAATCAAGAACTTTAGAACCATATTTGCGAAAGAGAATGTCCAAATCCTCATCAACAAGTTGAGAGACAGATAGCAGATTATACCCCAGTTTATCCACAAGTGTGACATCTTTCAAGGTGAAGTTGTTGTTTACCTTACCCTTCTTGTCATCCCCAAAAGTCACATACTCCTTATGTGAAAGGGGAGTGAGGCTGGAGAACTATTTCTTATCACCGGTCAGGTGTCATGAGCAACCGGAGTCCATCTACCACTTGTTCTCCAAGCATCTGTC
>VSTD030000627.1:0-15137 GCA_008808055.3 Sporobolus alterniflorus
GTGCTAGATATTGCGGACGGGGGGGGGGGGGGCAAAAAGGTACTGTAGCAACAAACAGTATATTTACTATTTTCCCGTACGATACTTCCATGCTGTAACAACACCGGATCCTTTTTCCAAATTTCAAACCACCTGACTTCCACAACCCTGCGTGTTCTTCACGAAAGAAGCGCATTTCTCATCATCGTCAGTTTGACGCGACAGGCTCGACGCGCACTAACCGCCCATCCTCCTGCGAGCGGCCGCGATGCGAGCTGACCCGGTGATGACAGGCCCCACGTACTGGGGTCGGCGCGGCGGTCCACGCGCCTCCAGCTGCGCATGGGGACCTTGCCAGCCTGCGCGCTGGTGGCCGCCACGCACGTCGCCTGCCCGGCCGCACCGAGACGGCAACGGCCACGCATACGCATGCTCATGCGACCCGGTCGCCGTCTGGGCCACGAGGACGGGGGAGAAGGAGCGAAAGGGACCCTTCGTCTCGGCCGCATGCGTCGTTCTGGGGTCCCCGCCGGCCGACGTCGCGACCAGTCGTTCGTTTTGCTTGTTTCTGATGATTGTGTTTGAGGCCATCCACGGTCATCACTGCGGCGCCCGGTGCACTGTATTATGAGTGCAAGGCATCGGGGGTTCTTTCGTCTCGGATCGCCGGGCGGCGGAAGTGACAAACGGGCAAACAGTGCTCCGATGACGTGTCGTGTGAGTTGTGGAGCGGGTCAAAGAACTTGACAAGGTTTCAATGTTCGTTCGGCACGTCTGTTGGAAAAACAGACCGTTTGTCGCTGGGATTCCTCTCTGTTTCCGCGTTTCCTGGGAATCAATCCTTGGAGGCTGGCGTGGACGATGAGTTTAGGTCTCACGGTTATTAGTTATCGTGAGGAATTCTCCGTCCTGCCTGCTGGGGTTGAACACTATCCCTTGCAAACTCATCCCTGAGAGAGCCGAGTGCTAAGCTTGATGGTGACTGCTGTTGACACGATCGAATGAATCTCGATGCTCTAGACATATAAAAAGACCTATTACACATGAATCTCTCGAGTAGAAGAGGTCGGAGTGCATGGCACGAGGTTTCAAACAGCAGTGTGCTCCACGTCGAAGCACTAGAAGACGAGAGCATGGCGCGCTTTTCGGGCTCGTAACCATGGAAGTCCAGCGTCGTTCGGCATGTTATCTTGTCGTCTTTGTTGCCAGGCGGATCTGATTGGACATGAGCACAAAAGCCAAATAGCCGCAGGCGGGGAGACAGAGAGAGACTTTCCTCCATCGTGCAGTCTTTGTACGTGCTGGTTCATTCATGCTAGCAGGGGCGGAGAGGTGCTCGATGACTAGTCACAGTGTTGCTTCTAAAATAATATAAAATAGTGCTTCACAGTGTTGCTACAGTGCTACCAGCCGCCCCACTCCACTCCACTTGGCTCTAGCTTCACCACAGCATGGTCAGTCACTGTTTATCTTCCAGCCCGTCGCTGCCGCCACCGCGTTACGTTAGGCAGCTTAGGATTCCGTCGTCGACTCGTCGCCGTGGATGGGCTTCACGTGGGCCTCCTTAGGACGTCTCCCATGGGTAAGAGCAGGTTTCTATTATGGGCCGCATCTTACGGAAGGTGACGCGTAGTAGCAAGAAAGGCCGTCAGGTGGCCCCGTACGAATTGGACCCGACACGACGAATCCCAGGCGGCAAGAACACGGATTCCAAGCTACAGTGTTCCCTCTCGTGTACCAGCACGGCATGCCATCGTCTGGGTACGTGTACATGGTACGTACCAGTATGTCGCGGGAATCTCCAACGACGCTACCCTATCACGGCCTCACGGGCAGTCCCGTAGCATCGGCAAACAGTGTCGTACGTCCAGCAACGCCAACCAGGGATTATTCCTTCTTCCGGTGTCGGCACGCGGCGTACGCTCTCGCCCGTCCACACAGACGCGCATGCAAGCTTTGCCCCACGACCCCGGTGACTGTTCCCCGTTGCATCCAGGGGTGCAGGCACCAACCGATCGCCTCCGCGCTGCTGCTCCCTAAATTTGCACGAGGCGCTCTCGGTTCTGCGTTCGGTGAGCAGGGTTCGCGATGTGATGGGTCTTTCCGAGTCGTAGTGGCGTTTCTGATGATCGATCATATGGTTTCGCGATGTGATCGGTTATGGCAGGTTGGGCTCTGAGGTCGACGGATCATCGCATGAAAAAGGGGAGACTAACGGCTCGATCGGTTCCTTTCGGCATCGGTGGCAATGCGCGATTAGTCAACACACAACACGGGTTAGTGTTAGCACTCGAGCAATTTGAGGGGAGCAAACCAGCTGGTAGCGTAAATTACTAGAAGATCAACTAGCGGACATGGAATCCCGTCGACCTTCTCCTGAAATCGTGGCTCAAAAGCCCTCGACACCGGCAGCCTCCGTCGTCTGGTCAGTTTCTTGCGAGTTTTTGGATCAATCGTTGCGTGTGGCAGGTGCGCGTACTTGGCTTCCCGGATTGGGGTAGGAATTCTTGCAGGGACCGGGCAGGCGCCTCGTGGTTCCCTGACTGCATGCAGCTCTCAGAGCGTTGTTGGAGGGCCAGTTGTTGGATCGATCAAGCGAATGTTGTCTACCGTCTCCCTCCTTGCAAGCGGAAACTGTCCTATTTTAGACCCAAAAAGTCAAGTCTAGATAGCGTATAATGTCCAATCTACTCGACAAAAAAATTTTTGTTAGTGTCCCATCAGTTCCACTTGGCTTGCCACTCTCAGCGACTATACGTCCAGCGCTGCACGTCGCGACAAACGAACGGGAATCGGGCGAATAGGAAACAGGCCGTCCGTACGCATCATATAATCAAGGGGCTAGCGACTGGTTAGTAAGTTATTAATCGTGTCTCATCGATCTTATGCTCGTGTGTAGTGCACCACCAACCATATTTTGGGTTAACGTAAAGTGCAGCGCCTCCAGATCGACGGGCCGGGTACGTGTCGTTGGCCGTCCCTGACCAATTTGATTGACCTCATTCGTGCTCTCGGTTTCGGTGTTTCCTCGCCTTTCGTGGCCTATCGGCCCATGATGCCCGTGGCAGACCGGGTCGTTGTCGTTTCCACTGCACATCCATGTTATTCCACGCGCTGCTTTAAAGGGGCCACCTCAATGCCTTGCCTCTAAGTTCTCTTCTTATCCATGCCCGTGTGTTCTTCCCATGGTCGCGGCGTCGAGGCAACACAACCTAGCTGAGCTTTAGTAACTGTCTAGTCGTCTTTAGTAACCAAGGAGACTAGGCGAGAACGGCCATGGCGCTAGAAGCTGTGGTGTTCCCCCAGGCGCACCTCGCGTGCACGGCCAAGGCGGTGATGTCGTTGGCAGCGCACTCGGCGTCACCAGGCTGCGGCATCGACATTGTTGACGAGGACAAGGGCGGCATCGTGCTGCAAGAGGAGCCGCCGCACGGTGGTTTGGGCGCGGCCGCCGCCTGGAACGCGGCGCTTCGCCCGTTTTCCATCGCTCCTGGCGCCGTGGAGGAGCTCTGCTGGGCAGAGCGCTCCGTGTCGCCGCCGCCGGTGCCGCCCGCGCTCGCACCCGAGCGCTGCGGCAAGGCGGCCGCGCCGGCGGCGTCTTCGCGGGCGAGGCGGCGAAAGCGGCCGAAGCCGGTGAAGAACCAGGAGGAGATGGAGAGCCAGCGGCGCAACCACGTTGCAGTGGAGCGCAACCGGCGGCGGCAGATGAACGAGTACCTCGCCGTGCTCCGCTCCGTCATGCCGCCCTCCTACGCGCAGCGGGTACGTACGTACGCGTCGGATCGCATCGTATCATCCTAGTAGCTAGCACTAGCAGAGCAGCAGCGGGGCGCGAGGTGGCTTTACAGGTCATGTCGTCGCCGTGCATGTGCACGAACGAACGAGCGGCCTGGCATTCACCGCACCGCTGATTGCTTGCTCGTGTGTCCCCCGAACTTTTTACTGTAACGAATGTCAAATCGTGTTGCTCCCGCTGACAATATGCTGCTGTCTCGCCGCGCCATGCCAACTTGTATTGCCGCTGCTGCTTAGTACTAGTCGGTCTCTCTCTTCCAAATAAAAAACTTGTACTGCACTGATGCGCCCGCGCATCAAAAGCCGCGCCATCTTGTTCACCAAGCTCTTGCTCGTGTGTCACGTACCGTTTGCGCAACGTATTAACGTGTGCGAGTTGTACGGCATGTGCAGGGCGACCAGGCGTCGATCGTGGCGGGGGCCATCAACTTCGTCAAGGAGCTGGAGCAGACGCTGCAGTCGCTGGAGGCGAAGAAGCGCGCCGGCGCGCGACGGGCCGAACCGCCGTTCGCCGGATTCTTCTCGTTCCCTCAGTACTCGGCCAGCGGTGTCGTCTCTGGTGCTGCCAGCAGCGACAACAATAATGCGAGCTTATCTGGCGGCGGTGATCACCATCAGCAGTGCGCACCGCGGCGCGGCGAGGCCGACATCGAGGTGGCCGTGGCGGAGAGCCACGCGAACGTGAAGGTGCGCACGCTGCGGCGGCCGAGGCAGCTGCTGCGGATGGCGGTGGCGATGCAGTGCCTCGGTCTCACCGTGCTACACCTCAACGTCGCCACCACCGCCGACAACGTGGCCTTGTACACGTTCAGCCTCAAGGTGACCATACAAAGAAAACAATCTGGACATGTCTATCGGCACTGCAGCAAACACCAACCATTATTTCGACATGTTTTAACACAAGTTATGATGCTGAGAGGTCATTTCTGTTCTCAGATGGAGGACGAATGTCGGCTATCGTCGGTCGACTTGATCGCCGCCGCGGTGAACGAGATACTCGAGAAGATCTCCGAGGAAGGCGCTTCTGTCCTGTTATCTACTACGGAGTACTTAGCCGGAGAAGCCATGTAACGTCACTTCGATCCTAGTAGATGGAAAACATTGGCAAGTGGCAACTCGCGCCACTGTCAGGGGTACGCACTGCATTACGACGACTCCACGTTTGCGTGCAAGTAAACATGTACCGATTGGACCTGATTACAATTTTCTACTACACTGCTATGTATGCATCGCTCTGATTGATTATGTAAGTCACATCTTTCAGCGCCAATTATTAGCAATCGAATCGAGAAAGCCTGGGTGTGCATAAGACGAACTGGTGTACCAGGGGTGACTAGTGTTTCTGGTGGCGGAGTCATGGAGATTCCAAGGTCAAGTCATGATGGGACCGATCCTACTGCTAGTCAGAGTCAGGAGTTCGAGCGCTGGTGCCTAGTTCCAGGGCACGCGGCCAGGTTTTTGTCAATTCAACTTGGATCAGGAGTCTTGCTGCGTCTCTTTAAAGGCGGCGGTGGTTCTATGGCTGTCTATCATCTTCAAGCGGCGAGTGCTTGGGCAGGATAGAAGAGTTCCTTCTCATCTAGCCTCTCGACTCTCCTTTTTCGCCATGGGCAGGGTAGAAGAGTTCCTTCTCGTCTAGCCTCTCGACTCTCCTTTTTCGCCATGCGGTGGGGGTGATCAAGGGGTTCTTGTTGAAAGAGCTTCCCACCGGAAGCCAGTGTGACAGATTAGGGTTTCATGAGTTGCTTTAGCCATCATGTCAAGTGACAGAGCTCCACTTCCTCCCCTGCCAGGTGTGGATCGGGTTAAGTCTAAAATCAGGGTTCCGGAGAAGGCATCGAATTCTGCTCAAGTGTCGCAGCCGAAACAACATGATGAGGCGACGAGACGTGAGTTGGTACTGCATGGGCAAGTTTTCATGCAAAAGAAGATGCTGATGGGGAGGATGTTCTGGAATTTGATTTGGAGGATGAGATGGATGATGGTGAGGTAAATTTAATGTGAAAGGCTTGTTCAAAGAGATGAGAATTGCATGGGGGTTGCACACCATGAAACCAGCCATAATTCTGGGTGGTAATAGGTTCATGCTGGAGTTTGATTCTTATGAGACCAGGAGAAGAATAATTGATGGTGGACCTTGGAGGCATAGGGGTGACGCCCTGCTAGTGGTGGAGTGTGACGGCTTTTCACCACCATCAGCAATTACGATAAGCTCCATTGGTATTTGGGTGAGATTCTACGATCTGTCAGACATGCTGAGGAAGGATGATCACGCTAGGAAGCTTGGAGCTGGGGTGGGGCAGGTTCTTAGAGTAGACATGAGCTTTCCCAACTATATTCGGGTCAGGGTCATGCTTCCTCTAGCAAATGCTCTAATGACCTTGACAAAAGTTCATATCCCGAGATGAGGTGATATTGTGGTGCTGATCCGCTATGAAAACATTCCTCTTTTTTGCCTCATCTATGGTAGGATCGGGCACTCGGACAAAGAATGCCCTGATGGTGAGGTGGGTGATGGTGTTTTCAAGTTTGATGTTGAGCTCAGAGCCTCGCCACCAAAAAGATTGCGTGAAGTTAGGATCCAGCGGCGGTCTGGCACTGCACGATTCTTGAATTTTGAAGGGGCTCAACGTACAAGGCTACAAGAAGAGGCTACCTCATCCCACCGGTCAGGTACTACAGGAGGTCAGTCCGGTCATATGTTTAACATGGCTACACCAGGAGAGGAGAATGGTCCAGCATCTTCAATCCCTCTTAATGAGGAGTGAGAACTGATGCAGGGGGTGAAAGACATCATTGTAGAAGAGGTGGGTTCTATCCGGGGAATGCAACCGTTGTTTGGCCCTGATGGTAAGCAACAGAGAGTTTTGTTTGGAACAAATGCTACTTCAGAAGAGGAGATGTCGTCTGTCGTATCTATTCCTAATGTGTCTTTGATGAGGAGATCAAATGTAGAATTCTTGCCCGCATCTTGTATGGATGACTATGAGATGCCTCAGGTGAAAGTTTCTAGTCCTACTAGGAGTGCTGATAAACACAAGAGGGAACACCTTTCCCCTTGGAGTCCCAAACGAAATGTGGCAGGTCATATCCAAGAAGGATCAGGAGAAGGAGGTGTTACCCTGGAAATCAAGAAGGAAGAAAAGGTGATGGAGGATCAAGTCATTGAGAGCTCTTCTTTGGCCTTATTTCTGACAGACCCTAACACCCTGACGGGACCTCGGTGCAAGGTCCGTCAGGAGCCATGAATATAATCAGCTGGAACTGTTGAGGTCTCGGGCAATCCTCGACGGTTCAAGAGCTAACCACTCTTGTGAGAGCAAAAAGCCCTAGCTTGGTGTTCCTCATGGAGACTCGTAGATCTGCGCAAAGAGCAATGAACTTAAAGTGGAGATTGGGTTTGAGGCATTCCGTTGGGATTGATAGTGTTGGTCATAGTGGGGGTTTTGTGTTACTCTGGCATGAAAGTTTAGAGGTAGTTTTGCTTGGCATGAATCATCATATTATTGATATTAAAGTCAAAGATGTAAGTTCTGGTTTTTGGTATAGAATTACCTTCATTTATGGAGAGTCTCGGGTAGAGAGATGACATCTTATGTGGGAGACGCTTTGACATCTCCGTGGAGTTTCTGATCTTCCTTGGATGGTGGTGGGGGTTTTTAATGAGACCATGTGGGGTTTTGAACACTTCTCTGTGAATCATGGACATGAGCGTTAGATGGAAGAGTTCTGGGAGGCTCTATCTTTTTGTGATCTACATGATTTAGGCTTCCGTGGGTTGCCGTTTACCTAGAATAATGGGTGCTCGGGTGGTTCTAATGTCCGGGTGAGGCTGGACAAGGTGGTCACAAACCCAGTGTGGAGAGACATGTTCTATAATGCAAAGGTGCACCACTTAACTTCGTCGAGGTATGACCACTGCCCGGTCCTAGTGAAACTCTGGAAAGATGTTTGGGAAAAGAGGGGTCTGAGTGCCTTCAAGTATGAAGTAATGTGGGAAAGAGTTGTGTCGCTTTCAGATGAGATTAAAGACCAGTGGTGCTTCAGTGAAGATAGAGATAGTTTATTGGGGATTGTCAAAACCCCAAGCAACATGCAAGCCACACTTCATCAGAGCAAACAACACTTTGGGGCCGTGACAACACAATTGAATCAGCTATGTTTTGATTTGGAGGTGGCCAAGGCAACTAAACCGGCAGATCATGGGGAGATTAGAGCCATTACTGACCATAGGGACGAGCTGTTGTACCATGAGGAGATTATGTGGCTTCAGCACTCTAGGATCTCTTGGCTAAAGGAGGGTGACCGCAATACTAGGTTCTTTCACATGAAAGCTAGATGGCGAGCAAAGAAGAACAAGGTGAGAAAGTTGAAGTGAAGCGATGGCACCTGGTGCAATGCACCGAATGAGATGAAGGGTATGGTCAGGGAGTTCTTTGTGGATTTATTCAAGGCTTATCAAGGGGTGACGCCTCATCAGGTACCTAATCTCATTGAGCCAAGGGTTTCTCAGGAAATGAATGAAGAACTCTGCAGAGATTTTTCTGAGAAAGAAATTTCGGATGCCATGTTTCAGATGGGTCCTCTTAAGGCGCATGGACCGGATGGGTTTCCAGCCTGATTCTATAAAAAATATTGGGGCATAGTAAACAACGATGTTGTGGTTGCGGTTCAGAAATTCTTCCAAGATGGGGTGCTGTCGTGTGGGTTAAATGACACTTCCATTGTCCTTATACCAAAACTGAATGACCCAGAAGAGCTCAAAGACTTTAGACCCATAAGCTTATGCAATATCATTTACAAGCTGATCTCAAAGTGCTTAGTAAATAGACTAAGGAATGCGCTAGATGAAGTTGCCAGTAAGGAGTAAAGTGCTTTTGTGCCGCATAGAAGGATTACAAACAATGCTCTTATAGCCTTCGAGTGTGTTCATGCAATCCAGAGACATAATGGGAGGAGGTGATTATTGTGTGTATAAGTTGAACTTATCCAAGGCCTATGATCGTGTCGGGTTTTTTTTAAAAAAAAATGTTTTGGAGAAGCTGGGTTTTCATCCTACTTTTGTTCAATGGATTATGTCCCGCGTGACCACTGTACGATATAGTATTCGCTTCAATGGGACTGCTTTAAGTCCCTTCCGCCCCTCTCGAGGTCTTCGGCAAGGTGATCCGCTTTCGCCCTACTTATTTCTTCTCGTGGCTGATTGTCTCTCGGTGCTAATGAAATCTTATGAAAGGCAAGATTTAGTGTCTGGAATCCAAGTTGCCAGGAGGGCCCTTAGTATTTCTCACTTGCTTTTCACTAATGACAATCTCTCTTTTTTGAACTTGATGGGAACCAGGCTCGTTATGTAAAGGAGCTTTTGGCTAATTTTTAGAGTGGTATGAGTCAGCAGCTCAGTCCAGCAAAGCGTTCTATTCTCGTTAGGGATGGCGCTGACCCTGATCTTGTAAATGAAGTAAAAAGGATCATAAATGCTGCAAGAGTTGATTTTGAGGCTAAGAGAATGTCAGGATGAAATGAGAGGCTCATGTCCCAAGCGGCAAAAGAGGTACTTATTAAATTAGTTTCTCAAGCCTTACCTACATACATGATGAATGTGTTTCAATTGCCTTTTGGTCTTTGTGATTCCTTGGAGAAACAAGCAAGAGCATTTTGGTGGGGTTCTAATGCAAAAAAGCGTAAAGACTCAATGAATCCCATGGGATGTAATGGTAAGGCCAAAAGGTTATGGTGGTTTGGGGTTTAAAGACATGAGATTGTTTAACCAGGCTCTTCTCGCTTCCTAGGCTATGTGCTTGCTTGATTATCCAGATAGACTTTGCTTGCAAGTTCTAAAAGCTAAGTATTTCCCCCAGGGTAATCTGATTGATATGGCCCTGGCAGGTGATGCATCGGTAACATGGAGGGCAATTGAACATGGAGTGGAGTTGCTGAAGCTTGGAGTTATTTCTAGGATTGGGGATGGCCAAAACACACGTATATGGAGAGATAATTGGTTAGCGAGGTTGCCTAATCTGAAACCATCAAGGACTATTCGGACTTGTAGACTTCGATGCGTTGCACAGTTACTGAAACCAGGAAACCACTGAATGGGATGAAGGTGTTCTTAGGAGGTATTTCTACCCTTGGGATGTGGAGGAGATTTTAAAGGTTAAGATGACGGAATCTACAGTGTTAGATTGTATTGCTTGGCACTGAGAAAAATGGAATATCATTAGTTAGGAGTGCGTACGGGGTGGCTTTAACAAGGGCGGGCCACTTGGATGCAATTGGGAGTAGTTCTATACCAACAGGTGAGAGATCAGTGTGGAAGAAGATATGGAAGTTACCAGTGCTACCTAAGGTGCGGAATTTTATTTGGAAGATGGTTAAGAATGGATTACTGACAAATGAAAACTGTTTTGCTAGACACATTGCACTAGATGCCTCATGCAAGATTTGCTATAACCCTTGTGAGGATTGTTTCCATGCTGTAATGTTGTGTCCTCATGCAACATCATTGAGGGTGGCCATGAGAGAGTACTGGACATTACCTCCGGAAGAAAGCCTGCACAACGTCGGTCCTGAGTGGTTTCTGGCAGTGTTGGAGTTGAACATGATGGAGGAAGTCGGTAACTTAGCAACTATTCTATGGCAGGCCTAGTCGACCAGGAGCAAGGTGACTAGAGCAGGTGAGAATCTGTCGATTGTTGCATCGGTTCACTATCTAAAAACACTTGGGCTGGAACTGGCCTCGCCACTTGGGTCCAAGGTAACGGCAGGTATGGTTCCATGCAGGAGGGGTTCATGCGATAGGCCAGCGGCGGATGACATTAATAGCTGTTGGAACCCGCCGGCACGTACAATAATCAAGATAAACGTGGATGGTGCTTTCAACCTAGCAACTAGTCAGGCAGCGATTGGAGCAGTGGCTAGAGAGACCATGAAGGAAACCCTAAGACCATGGTATGACGAACGTTCCTTCACTGTAGGGATGTGGAAGAGGTAGAAGCAATGGCTTGCTTGGAGGGTCTCCAATTGGCCCAGCACTGGCTGAATAACGTCCAGATAGAGATTGAATCAGATTGTGCCAACTTAGTTGCAAAGGTCTAGAGTTGCTCCAGGGATCAGTCAGTACACACGACCGTTATTAGTGACATCAAAGAAGGTATGGTGACGCGCGACTTGTCTTCTGAGAAAGATTTGGAGGGCGCAGAATGGGATCGCCCATAATCTAGCAAAGTTTGCTTAAAATGCATAGTACGCATGTTTCATTTGATTTTGTGCCGCTTTATATACATGGCTTGGTGTTAAACGATCGGTACCGTTGCCGGTACCAGTTGATGTTACTTAATAAAGCAGCCTTATTCTTCGCAAAAAAAAAGATGAACTGGTGGACCGGTTTTCTTTGACGAGTCAGGCTAGCTGCATTATACTCATACCAGATGATAAGAGAGTTAGCTAGCATGGATTGTGCTGTTCAGATTAGTGGGACACTCTAATCCCTGTATTGTCTAATGATAGAACTGGCCCGAGCCAATCATATAACGTTAATACAATCGTATCACCATCAGGTTGTTACAGCAATCTTGCGTGTACTTTGATAGCTCCAGGTTTCGAGTATGGTATACTGATGAACATCGCTAAGTGCATTTTCAACAGTCTCTCTAAAGCTAATTCTAAATTTATCTGTTTTAACTAGTCTCCAAAATAGAAATCATAAAAAAATGTGATGCAAACCAAAAATCTCTCTAAAATCAACTCTAATTTTATATTTAAATATGACACGTCATCATTATGCCTAAGTCATAGTGAGCAGATATGTGGATGGCTAGACATGAGACTAGCTAAATATAGCTAGCCAGGAATCCAGAATGTAGAGCGAGAAAAAATAGAGAGTAAGATAAAGTTTATGTTGGAGAGTATTTTTCTTATAAATTAACTATATTTAGCTTTACAAAATGATTTAGCTAGTCTCATGAAGATGCTCTAATATGTCTGAAAAGTCTGATGTCCAAGGTGGTGGATGAACTGCAGTTGCGCCCAGGGCATGCATTAACTCTAACACTCTACTAGTACAGATTGAGGGAGGAAAAGAAAATTTTGCAGGATGATTAGAGTATGTTCCCCATATCCACAAGGTTTCCTCGTTGGGTGTCGAGAGTATAATTTGGGGGATCATGTCATTGTGTGACTGACGATGAACAACCTTGCTGTTGTAAGGATATGGAAGAACGACCCAAAAAGAAAGAAATTATGCAACTTGTACAGGCTTGATTATCGATGAGATACCACAAGCTTTTTTTATGAATCTACCGCAAGCTTTTTCCTAGTAAAAAATAAAGAATGTAGGGACAACCAATCGACAAAGCGGATGAAGGTGAAAACAAACAAACAAATCGAGCATCGTACTGTGCTTACTGCTACCGAACAGAATGTTACTAGGACGTGGGTGCCTATGATGTGGTGCATCTGACAGCAAAGCCTTTCAGGCATGCACTAAAAAATGTGCGGTGTGCCATTTGTTATTTGCTTTTGTTTGATGTACCTGTTTGTGGTGTATTCGTAACTATGCAGGAAGGCTATCCAACTACTTTATTTTTATATTTATGAGCCTAATTTATGTGCTGATGGCACAATGCTATACCTCATTGCTGATAGCAAAGTATGTACCAACCAAATATCAGTTTGGTAGCTATTGACAATGCATCATTACATCAACACATCATTCAAATGTTTGTTTCATTTGCTAGAGTTTGATTTTAGAAGTTTTTTGAGATAAAAATAATTAAATTAAGAGTTAAAATGAATTAGTTATGAATTTTATAAGTTGTATTCATTTTTCTGGAAAAAGAAAAAAACAAAATTTAAAAATGAAACATGGGTCGGTAAGCAAGCTGTTAGTTTTTCTTTTCTTTTTTTAAAGTACGGAAGATTTGATTTAGTATGTATTGTAAAAGGTTAGATGAAATTTAGAATAATTTATAAAGGATTTTTATGGACTTTGGATACTGACTTATGTTCTTATTATCTATAATTTTAAAATTTGAAGCAAGAAAAGAGGATATGAATAGAATTAACTTTACATTTTTGAAGTTATATTTGATTTTGTATGTATTTTAAAAGTTTCAATAAATTTTAGAAGGATTTATAAAAGGGTTTTATGGAGTTTGGACTGAATCATAAAGATTTTAGACCTTTCGGGGTGTGTAAGAAAAAATTCCTTTTAAAAATGGATTGTGGGCTGATTTTGTAAAACCCCAGGGGTTTATTTGCAAAATGATACGTGCAGTAGTCATTGGACTACATGTTAATTTTAATAAAATTTAGGGGTTTATTTGTAAAACAGCCATGTCGCATGCTCTTAGGACTGCATGTTGATTTTTATAAAATACATGAACCTATTTGTAAAACGGCCTTCACATGTATCTAGAGCCATTAAGGTCTTGGAGGTTGTCGAAAGTCAAAGCTCATATTTAACAGTAATTACAAATGACAAATAATATATAAATAGTACATCAAACATATCTTGAAGAGTAAACAAATAGTACTAAAATAATCTACATGTCGCTATGGTCACGTGAGCATAAGAATTAACTAAATCGGAGGTACGGTTAAAAAGTTACTAATGTTTGAAGGTATAGGGACTAATATGTAATTAACAAAACTAACCTAGGGACCTATTTGTAATAAATAATAATAAGAGGTTAAAGCGTAAAAGCTCGGGTTTAAAATGATTTTTGGATTGATTTAAAATCAATTTTAGAATTAAAGGAAAACCGAATTAATCTGGATCGTCGATCTGAGGATGGACGACTGACATTTTTATAAAATGAAGGGGTAAGTTAGTTTTAATCTAGGCCATCCATCTGAGATTGGATGACTAGGCTGCATCTCCTCCACGATGACGGCAACAGCGTACAGAGGCAGCGGCGGTGGTGGCGGTGGCAATTGGAGGTGACAGCGAAGCTCGGTTCTTAGCCTACGGTGCTCTGTTTTTTGACGCGGTCGCTTCCTACGGCATCGAGACAATGAGAAGAACCCATTTTGCTCACCTCAGGATGGCAGCGGACGACGGTGAGGCCTGGCTATGGCGGGGAGTTTTGGGTGAAGTTTGGCGATGTCAAGGCTGCGCTCTAAGGCTTCTCCAGTGACGGGGACCGGGCGGGATGTGGCGGTGTAGCTCGGGGCAGCTCCTCCGGACAATGGCTCGGCGCGAGAGGTGAGCTCGGTTGGTGTGAGTGCTTCCTCCTACCCTATCCGTCGATCGATAATCCAACAGACGATTTTTTATGGCATGGACAGTTCCACCACCCGCAAATAGGTTCACATTTCAATATATATAGATATGCCAACCTTTTGCTACACACTGCTACAGCTGATAGCTTTGTTCCACGTCCTAGCCTGTCTTCTTCCATTTTTGTAACATGGGAATATGCAGAAGTAGGAGCAGCGTTTCCTGTTTTATTTTTCATTATGAAGGATCGAGGAGGCAACTGGGAGGGGGTGTGAATGACTGAGAACTTGGCAATAATCTAACACACTTTGAGATAAATCACTAAGATTACACACACCAACTTATGATGTGCTAATCCTAGGAGCAATTGGAAAAGTCTACTAGGAGAGCGGAAGCAAATAGAAAAGAGTCGGTCAAGAAAGGGTCAATTACAGATGCTCAACATTGGAACCTCTGACATCAGGTCGGAATCTCCAACTCGGAGTTATCAAAACTGTTGATCAAAACTTCCAACCGGAAGCTCAACGGAAACTCATATGATAAAAAACTCAGATGATCGAAACTTTCAATGTCTCATCCAAACTTATGATTGTGTTGCCTAGAGCACAACCCAAGAAAGAAATGAATTAGAATGAAAGAAAACCCGATCAAAGGAACTCCAAATCCAACAAAATTTGGATTGTGGGTTCCTTAGAGCACCACGAACCTCCTCCAAGTGGAAGCACACAAAAAGGTCAATAAATAATCTTGAAATTTAGATCTTGAGGAAAAATCTAGGATATGGACGAACTCAACGAAATCCACTAAATTGGGGGTGCTCATGCACATAAATCTTGAATTCAACTAAGCATCATCCAATAAAGGTTTTAGCACATCCTAGCACCAAAATCACCCAAGAAATCTGGGCAAAATCGCATCCAGAGTGAAGAATAAGAAGTAACTTAAAAATAGCTCAGAAAATGGACAAAAAAATTTAGATAAAAGAAAATGGACAAAATAAAAACTTGAGATCTAGAGCAAAGAGAACAAGTAGAGCATGAATTAGAATTTTGGATTACTCGAGATATTGTGTACAATCCATTCTCTAGTACACTCCAAGCCAATAATGACAAAAGGTCAAGAACAAGAGGCACTCATCTTGGTC
>VSTD030000628.1:0-15135 GCA_008808055.3 Sporobolus alterniflorus
TGTTAATCCTATCTCGTGGTGGTTTATCATTAGTGTTGCTATGCTTAGAGGATAGACTACGGTAGAAGTCGAGTGGAGGAGTCCCACTCATGAGAATTAAGGTTTGTTCACCTATTTGGTTTTAGATGGAAAATATTTGGTTGGTTAACCTGAGACCGGGCATGACCCTTGGGTGGAAAGTGGAAGACCATCGGTTGGGAAGGTTGGGGAGCGTGATGTGGCAAACCGGCACCTCCAAAGTTGTAGCCCCCGCCTGTGTCGGTTAAGGACTGATGCATTCGCCCCAGCGAGCAAGTATTGAACGTACTAATCACATACTGGTGATATGCGCCCAGTAAACCGATGTACCCTATTCATCAACAAATGTTTGGCTTAAGCGCACTGCTTCAATGGTTGTGTTTAGGAGAGAAACTGAGGCGGGACCTGCAGGCCACTCAGTCAGGCTAAGAGGTGGGGTCGGAAGCACTTTTTCTCGGGAGCAGTCAATCTATCCAACTCTGTTGGGTCAGCATGAAAGGTTACCACGTACGGGGACTGTCCGCAGAAAGCGTACGTGGATCGGTGCAAGAAGCGTACGTGTCATGTGTATCAGGTTTCCCCTGCAGGGTGTACATCGATTCGAATCACCACGACTCTCAGATATGAGTATCCCTTGTTTGTGGCCGTCACCACGTAGCTAATTAATGTAATAATGTTATTAATGATTATGCTTTATTGTTAATTACTTGTATTGCTACTTTTGTTTGGCTTAGTTCAGGTTTACCTTACTTAAAGTATAATTAATGTATCTCTTACGTTAAAGCTTAATTATTATAGTCTAGATGGTAAAACTTGAAAGTAAGGATCTACTCTTAATGTGGATTTAACATAGAGATAGAGTTTATCCCTTTAATTTTTGCATGCTAGGAGTCGTCTATTTATAACCATGTTTACGGGTCAGTTTTTCTGAGCTTTAGTTGCTCAGGCTTTGCCTTGATGTTGTTTTACATGTGTGTTTCCCTGTCTCCCTCTCGGCATGAGCTGTTTCAGAGGTCGGCACCTTTAGGGTGAGGTGTCGTTCTTAATCATCAAGATATCGCTTCTGTAAATGTATTTTATTCTCAATTTTCCTCTTAAAACTCTGTAATCGAATTCGAAACTCAATTTGTAATAAAGATTAACTTTAAGAGCATTTTATATGCATATTCATGTATGTGATGTATTATATGATGTTACTTTGATAATGCCACCCCGTAATGATCCTGGCTAAGACTAACCATACTTAATTAAGGATGGAACGTCACAACCCGGAGTTACGTCCTATCATGCCAGATATTAAATGTCGCTGTTTCCCGAGGACCCGAGTCCAACGCCTTTACTCAGTACTAACCCCCCCCCCCCAGCGTGATTGCTTGGGGCCTGGGTATGCACCGAGCTGAGTTACGAGGAGGAGCTACAGCGGGTGGACATGTGATCAAATCCTACACGGCTGTGGCTATTGAGATGGGAGAGAGGTTCAGTAAGGACTAAGCCCGAGTCTAATTCTCTTTAGCTTGGTGACCCCTCCTCTTCATCTAGGAGTTGGGACCATACCAGGCACGGGGTGAGTGACTCTCCACCTATTATGCCGCTCGAGGGAGTTGGGTCGTGTTCAGATTTTTTGGGGTGTAACCGGTGGCCCGCGGTATACGGGGTTCAAGACCCCCCCAACATGTATTGATATCAATGAAAATTGGCTGGTTTTCGCAGAAATCAGCAAAACTAGTCCATACCGGTTTTGTCGGTTCATAAAAACCGATCGATTTCATTTTTAAAACATTTGGAATTTTTTTTGAAAAACTAGAAAAACAAGCAATAAATCAAAAAGACCGATCGATAAACCAGAAAAACCAATTGATTTATCGTTTTTCATTAAAATTTTAAATTTTAAGTAAAAATCGATCGATAAACCGAAAACCCCAACTGATAAATCATCAAAATCTCTTGGTTTTCGGTTTTCCCCCAAAATTTGAATTTTATACCAAAAACCAACTGATTTTTCCAGTTTTTGTGGTTTTCGTCAAAACCGGTGAGCACCAGTTTTTAGTCTAGTTTCGATATTATTGTAAAACCTGCCCGACCGATCTCCTTGCCAAATCTTTTTTATCATATTTTATTTTGTAATTACATCCCTGTTTTCGAGGAGCCACATGAAATTTTGGTTTTTAAAAGGTTTCTTTGCTTTCCATATTCTTTTATTCAGCCCTGTTTCCTCTTGTTAGATGATTGTATAAAGATTTAGTAGAAAATTTTCCACTTTTTCCCCACTTCCATTTCACTTTTTCCATGTTGATTTCCATAATTAGTGGGTTAGTTTAGATCTTTAGTGTTTGTATCCATTTGGGTAAGAAAAATTAACAAAGATCTGATTGATGTGGTTCATGAAAAGCATTTCGAAAACATCTTCGCTGTCATTTGTTTCAATCGTACGAATCTCAGACAAATTCCATCGAATATTCAGAACTACCACTGTAATTTTGTGTAGATTTTCATAGCTGTAGACTTCAAACTCCCACATGTGACTGAAACCCCCTGTATTGGTGCTCAGACAAATTCCATGGAATATTTTTTTAGAACATGGACCATATGTATTTTATTAAGAGGAAGAAGAGTTCAGTTACATCAAACTACAAATGAGACACAACTAAGGAGGAACTTAGCTCAACAAAGCATAACACGAGTTCCACTGATGCGACCTATCAAGAAAATAAAAGCGGACTACTCGCGCCATTGGGGTGACCAACAGATAGCAGCACCAGTCCTAGGCGGAGAGAATCGTGATGAGCATGCCGATGTGCGAGCTGGGGATGACCCCCTTTGCCGATCTTGAAAATCTGCAAGAAGACAACACATCCCAACGAGGACTCCCAAGCCCCGCCCGCACTGACCACAGCTCTAAAGGTGGAATCTTGCAGCGTCGATCACGACTACCTGCCTCGCCCTAGGCATGCCAGGGGAGGCCATGCGGCATGTCGAAGCATCGACCGGGAGCAGCGAGAGAGGAAGCGTTGTCGTGCAGGGGACGCGGGGAACACGACCAACAACGATCAAGACATCACCTAAAAAACTTCATACCTGCTAGATGGGCCTGTCGATGGGAGGGCACCGCCAGACCCAACCATAGGGCAGCGAGCTCACGTGGCCTTGCTTTGAAAGGCTTAGCCACCTTTCCAAGCCACAATGCATGCGGGATGTGTCGAGACAAGACTACCTAAATGGAGGACGACCTGGTCTCCGACATCTGAGACGGTGAGAAGAGGATCTATGCCCCAGTTGGCTCACGAACCACCACTAAGGCATTCCTTGACGAAGGGGGAGGGGCGTAGATGACCACTGAACACCCCTCCGCCACCTTGCCCACCATAGCCGGAGGACAAGGAGTGTCGGCGGGGGGAGCGACCAACTCTCCCTCTGTCACCTTGCCACCCCGGCTGGAGGACAAGGAGTGTCCTTAGCTGAGGTGGAGTGACCATCTTTGTACCTAGAAGCTCCTCGACGACACGAGGCACTAGGCATGGCTCCAGAGACTCCCGTGAAAGGATGATTTGGTCGAGAAGGAACTCACGAAGCGAAAGTTCTTCACCCGACAGTGACCTAAATTCCTCCGCCGCATTAAGGCGAGAGACGACATTGATGACAATGTGGAGCTGAATGTCCGACGTCAGAAGGTTGTCCTCCTTAGAAGGCTTGGGGCAGTCATCCCCGATGGAGGGAGGCGACAACACCACGACGACTGGTACAGGGGTGTCCGTGGGGAGGTAGCGGTGCACCCTAAGGGTGCCGGGCCGTAGACGACCGGATCGGGCCCGGGGCTGGCCGGGCCAACGGCCGCCAGAGCTGGAGCAGCGGCGCGCTCAACAGGTGCTGGATCAGCGGCCCTCCACCGGAACAGTGGTGGGTCCACGACAAACAAAGCTCAACCCCGCCAGAGGCGCTGACAGTGGGGCGGCTGGCGCAAAGACAATGGGAAGAGGCTCCCCTTCGCCAGAGGAGCACGTGCCGACTGAATTCGGTGGTGGAAGGCCCAGATCCGGTGGCCTACATGAGAGGGGTTACCGGAGGCAGGGCTGACAGCGGGCAGCCCGGATCTGACACGACCAATGATAGGGAGCAACGACCTTGAGCCCCGGGCGACGGTGAACCGGAGCCTACGACACGAAGCCGGCACCGACAAAGGCAGAGGATGCCATGGATGTTGACCCAGAGCCCACGAGGGCAGCAACCTAGAGCTCCTGACCCGGAGACGGTGACAACAATAGCAAAGGACAGCAGACCTACAGAGGCGGGTCGGGCGGGGCCGACGACAGGAGGCCCAGACCTGACACCGGCTGGCGACCTTGGAGGCCGATGTGACGATGGCAATGGCCGCGGGCCGGCAGCGGTAAAGGAGGGGTGCCCATAAGAGCTGACGTATTTTGGGGGGGGAGGCAGCACAAGGGAATGAGGGTGTGGGGGCGAGCCTGGAGCCACGAGTTAAATCACTTTCAAATTCAAGCTCATTCTCAAGCAGTACACATCTTCCATGAAATATTCAGAACTACCACTGGAATTTTGTGTAGATTTTCATAGCTGTAGACTTCAAACTCCCACGTGCGACAGAAATCAGTTGTGTTCGTCAGAAAAATAACAAAAAATCTCCATCTGTAGTGGTAAGTGGTAGCGACATATTGAAGAACCCATTTCAGATTTTTTTTATCGAGTTCAAGTGTCGCGCAATCTTCAAAATTAGCGGATGGAGCCCAGTCGCACCAAGCGCGTTCGATGTTCTTTTCGTTTGGTTCAAGCTCAACCATCTCATTGCCGAGCATCAATCCGCCCGGCCGCGACCATATACGAGTCCAGTGAGATTCTCAAATCCCTTTTGCTTCCATCTAGATCTATCTAGACGACTACTCTTCGACCCCTCCACAACTCCACATTCTCTTCATCCTTCGCGACTCAGCAAGCCGAAAATCTGCGCACTGGCATCAAGCCTTCTTAAAGCTTTCACTCCAGGAGCAACGCAACACGTGGAAGATGACAACGGGAGTTGCTCGGAGGTACGAGTTAACTTGGCCACGGTAGCGCCGCGTGTGCTGGTGGTTTTGGCTGGGCGAGCTTCTGGCTGGCGTGGTTATGGACTTGGGGAGGGTGTTCAGAGCGCGTCCTATGTGTTCGGCGCAATGCCGCAGCGAGTCAGGAAGAGGATGGATTGACAGATGATCCGTGCGGAATCTTTTACTTTTAATTCAGTGCGTGTGGTCTAGGTGCTGGTTAGGTTAGGTTAGGTAGGATGTGGCTTTCAGAGCTTCAGTGTCTCCGTAGAAAATATTGACACAATCATGGAACGGTTTAAAGCTTTGTGTCGTCATTTGTCTCTTCAGGTTCAACGGGGTTGACACTTTTTGGACAAGTGAAAACGTAACTGGATTGAAGGTGCACTTTTTTTTATATAGATGAAAGGTTGGATTCAGAGTGCCCTCGATGGAAATAGAATAATTGGTGATTAAAGCTTCTTTCCCTCCCTTAATCAGTTTCTGGTTAGTATTATTTCCTAGTAAATGTCTCCAGAAATTAATAAATTATTTTCTAGGGGGTCTTTTTCGGCAATGCAGACATGCAATTCTAAAGGTTCGCTAGATTGTGAAGTCACTTTTGACCTGGGTGATAAGAAAGCAGTTCTATAAATAACATGGGCCTTTTCTATGTTTGAACTTTGCCAGGGTAGCTGTTACTCTGTTAGACCAAGAGTCGATCAAATGCAGTTTTCAGTACACACACTTGGACAAAGCAGGTCAAAGGCCGTTTTGGAAGTATCCCCCAGCTTTTGATTTTCACTCCGATTGATTTTGATGTGAAAAAAAGGTCAGTCTATTTGTTTTTGTTAGATAAGAATCATGTGTATATATATATATGTAAGTGGTTGAGCCTCTTCTGGGTCCAACCCGCCAAACACACACAACACCATTCCTTAATATAAGAAACACTCTCTAGCACCCCTCCACAGTTGAAACTCTAGCCACTACAGATGTTGAGACTGAACTGAAACTCTGAGAATACTGAGGAGGGCAACCCCCTGGTGAAGATGTCGGTGAACTGAGAAGTCATCAGGACGTGGAGGACACGAATGTCCCAGACGACAACATGCTTATGGACAAAGTGAAGATCAATCTTAACATGCTTGATGCGCTGGTGCTGAATGAGGTTGGTGAGAGGTAGACGGTGCTGATGTTGTCGTAGTTGACCAGAGTGGCCCACGACATGGGGTTGTGCAGCTCCACAAGCAACTATTGAAGCCAACATGCCTCTGCCACACCGTTGGCCACGGCGCGGTATTCTGCCTCAGTGCTCAAACAGGAGACGACGTTCTAACGCTTCGAGGACCAGGAGACGATGTTGTCGTCCAGGAACACCGTGTAGCCCAAAGTGGATCGGCGAGTGTCAAGACGATCGACCCAATCAACATCAGTGTAGATGATGAGGTCTGATGTAGAGGCACGGTGAAGAAGCAAACCGAGGTCGAGTGTGCCCTGGAGGTACCAAAGGATGCACTTCGTGGCTATGAGATGTGGCTCACGAGGGTCATCCATGTGGAGGCATATCTGCTGGACCGTGTAGGCAATGTCGGGCCTGGTGAAGGTGATGTACTGTAGAGCCCCAGCCAGGGTGCGATAGGTAGTCGGGTCACAGACGGGGGCCCCATGTCGGAGGAGACCTTGGCCCAAGTGTCGACCGGCGTGGAGCAGGGCTTGCAGTTGCTCATGCCAGCATGTTCAATGATGTCCTGAGCATACTGGCGCTGGTGGAGGAAGAGGTCGTCGGACCGCTACTCGACTGAGACGGCGAGGAAGTGGTGGAGAGGGCCGATGTCCTTTATCATGAACTGCTGCTGGAGAGCTGTAGTGGTACACTGGAGAAGCTCTGGGCTCAAGGTGGTGAGCATGATGTCATCGACGTAGAGCAGCAAGTAAGCAGTGTCGATGCCGCGACGGTAAACGAACAATGAGATGTCTGACTTGGCCTTCACAAAGCCCAAGGAGACCAAGTAGGAGGCGGGTACCATGCTCGTGGTGCCTGCTTCAGGCCATAGAGGGACTTGTTGAGTTGGCACACCACCTGAGGGTGCGTGGGGTCAACGAAGTCGGTGAGCTGAGAGCAGTAGACGGTCTCAGAGAGTGTGCCATGGAGGAAGGCATTCTTGACGTTGAGCTGGTGCACGGGCCAACCCCTGAAGACAACCAGAGTCAGCACAGTCCGGACGGTGGTAGGCTTGATGACGAGGTTGAAGGTATCATCGTAGTCCACCCCGGGGCGTTGAGTGAAGCCCCAGAGGATCCAACGAGCCTTATATCGATCAAGAGAGTCATTCGCCTTGAGCTTGTTCTTGAAGATCCACTTGTCGGTGATGACATTGGCCCCAGGAGGCCGAGGAACTAAGTCCCATGAGCTGTTAGACAGCAGGACCTCGTACTCCTCCAAAGCGTGATGCCAATAGAGGTCCACGAGCACGCTACGGACAGAAGTCAGGAACGGAGATAGTGTCAAGGGAGCGGCGCCGATGGAGAGCTGTAGACGATCCACGGGCTTGGTGACCCTGGCAGCACGACGGGTGACCATCGGATGCGTGCTGTGGGGGTCATGAGCCACGACGACGGGGTGGTAGACTGACGACCTGACATGAGAGGGCTCTGGTGTGGGGGCGGATGTCATCGGTGGTACACCAGGGGGGCTCGGTGAAGCATGAAGCCGAGGCCGCATGTGGCTCGAGCGGGGGTGTCGAGGTCGCACATGGCACGGGCCTGGGCGTCGGGGCCGCGCGTGGCGCAGTTGGGGGCGCCATGGCTGCACGTGGCTCGGGCTGGGGCGTCGGGGCCATGCCCGCGTGGTGATAGGCTTCAAAGTAGCTACAACAAAAGAGGGCTAGGGTGGAGCAATTGGGCAAACTGCAGGACTGGACGAGAAGGGTGAGTCCAAGTCATCGGGAGGTGGGTCGGATGAGGCAAAGGGAAAGGATGACTCATCGAAAATGACATGTTGGGAGATCAACAGGCTGTTCATGGTGAGATTGAGACACTGGTGCCCCTTATGATCAGACGAGCACCCAAGAAAGACACACCGATAGGAACGGGGACTAGCTTATGGTGAGCAGTGGCAGAGGTGTTCAGGTAGCAGGCACACCCGAAAACCCAAAGGTGGGCGTAGGAGGGAGTGGTGACGAAAAGGGCGAAGTAGGGTGTGGGGGCTGAGATCGCCTTTCCGGGTAGGAGGTTGAGGATGTAGGTGGCAGTGTAAAGGCTCTCAGCCCAGTAATGGGTTGGAAGGGAAGCCTGGAACAGCACAGAGGGCATAACATCGTTGGTGGTATGAATCATGTGATCGGTCTTGCTGTTCTGCGGGGAAGTGTAGGGACACGACATCCGAAACTGGACGTCGTGAGAGAGGAAGAAAGTGCAGGTGGAGTTATCAAACTCATCTCCATTATTGCACTAGACACTCCGGATGGTGCGACCAAACTGTGTGGACACAAATGCAAAGAAGTGGGAGAGGGTGGGGAAGGTGTTGGACTTCTGGCGCAGCAGGAAAGTCCACGAGTAGTGGGTGCAGTCATCGAGGATTACCAGGTAATACTTGTAACCAGAGACACTTGGAACAGGGGAGGTCCAAAGGTTAAAGGGTTGAAGGGCGCGAATAGAGGAGCTAGGAAAGGGCATCTGAACATGCCGATCAAGCTGGCAGGCATGACACAAGGAATCATCTCTGCCTCAAGGGCAGGTGATAGCTGTGGTACTCGACAGCTTGGAAAGGACATCGGGGCCGGGGTGGCCAAGGCGACGATGCCAGGTGGCAGAGGAAGCAGTGGTAGCCGGGGCATACGGGACAACACGCAGAGTAATGGTGGGCAAAGTTGGAAGAGGTAGACTGTAGAGCGGACCAGTGCTATCATATCTGGCAAGTACACACCTGATAGCAAGGTCTTTCACAGACAGGTCAAAAGGATCAAACTCCATGAAGCAGGAGTTGTCGGTGGTGAAACGATGGGTAGAAAGGAGACTCTGGACAAGGTCAGGAGGTATCAACACATCGTTGAGGTAAAATGGTCCGGTAAGCACCGAGTCACCTACTAAGGTGATGGGTAGGACATAACCATTACCAACAACAATGGAGGGAGGGTGGGCAAGCGACGGAGGTCTGGGTGAGAAGATGTGATCAGAGTGGGGTGTGGTATGGTTGGTGGCGCTAGATTCTGCCACCCAGTCAGTCACGGGCATGGGGGGAGCAGGCGTCGTCGAGCTGAGGCAACCAGTGAGGGACTGGGGGTCCCACTCATTGAACCACGACATCGAGGATGGCGACTACTGTGGTGGAGGCAAAGTGAACGAGGGTCCTGCCTGCTGCACGGAAAAGCTATACTAGGGTGTCGCGAAGAAGGCGTGCGACATCGATCAGTACAGGGCTCCACCCATGGATGGGTCCAAGGAGGATAGCCAGGTGGGATGGACCGGAAACCCATACTGGGGTGCCGCAAAGAAGGCGTGTGACGTCGATCAGTATGGGGCTCCGCCCATGGACAGGTTAAAGGACAACCATGCGGGGGTGCTAGCGGCGGTGCCTGTGGGGACCCATGGTGGTGCCTGCGGGGCGCCAATGACGGATGCGGTGGCCAAGGGTCCAGCGGCGCCCGTGGCAGTGCCGACAGGGGCGCCAATGGTGATGGCAACGTCCAAGGGCCCGGCGGCACCCATGACGGGGCCAGTGGGGACGCTCGCACCGGCTGCGAGGAAGAGAAGGCCGGCGGAGGGTGGCCAGCGATGATGCTCACGGCAGTGCCTGCAGTGGAGCCAACGGGAGGCGGTAGCCTAAAGGGTGGAGATGGTCGTAGCCAAGGCAGCAAGAGCGACACCGATAGCTGAAGTGACAATGATGATGTCGAGGTTGGGGGCTAGAGGAGGCGCCATGTCGATGCAGATCGGGCCGAAATGGGGAATCCGGTCCAGATCGCGTCTGGCTGGTCGGATCTAGGCCAGATCGGGATACTGGGCCAAATCTAGGTCGGATCGGGCTACTGGGCTAGCAGTTGGAGCAGCTAGGCCGGGCCAAACTGGCACAGCCGGGCCGGGCCGGGCCGAACTGGTGTAGCTGGGCCGGCCTAGAGCAGTTGGGCCAGAACGGAGTGGTCGGACCGTAGAAGGCAGCTGGGCCGAAGAGAAGTGACGGTGACACCGGTATGTGGAGGGAGCACCCGAGCAGGGGGCAGAGCAGATGGCAGATCACTTGACTAGGTGGGCGCCAGGGGTTGCGGATCGGCGCCAGGATGATGCGCGGCAGCTCGGAGCTTGGCGGATCGGGCTGGGCGCGGCGAATCGGGTTTGGGCACGGCGGATCAGGGTCGGGCATGGCAGATTGGAGCCGGGCGCAGTGGATCGTGGCTGGGCGCAGCGAGGCCCAGTCGACTGACGATCGCGTGCGACAGGGGAGGTAGTGGCGGTGGGCGGAACTTGAGAGGGAGGCGGCGGATGAAGCTCGGTTGCGCAGCACGACGAAGTGGAGCAGATCCGGTGGCGGCGAGTGGCGTCGATCTCAGGCTGAAGACGACAAAGATGGGGGCCGGCGGAGCGGGGCCGATGTCGACGGAGCAAGGCAGCGTGGACCTGAGGAGCAGGGGAGGTGCGGTGGCCCTCAGGCCAGCCGGCGGTGGCGCTAGGATCAAGGCTCGAGGTTAGGGTGAAGGAGGAGAAAACAAAGCTGCTGATACTATGTTAGATGGGAGAAAATGGCTGCTCAATCAGGATAAGAGTCAAGTATATATATATATATAGGCAAGAGGTTGGGCCTCTCCCAACCTGTCAAATGCACGTGCTTAGTTTTGCTACAGTACTCTCTTTGAACATGGATGGAAGGATTTGCTGAAATTGTGTTGTAAGTTTGATATTTCTGTGGTTATTAGAACCTTGTTCTGCACCATGGTTTTGAACCCGGTTAGAAACTTGGGTTATGTCAACTGCTTTCCAATGACGTACTGGTACAAATGTATCTGTGCTACTTTTGTTAAGGTGACATACCCACTTTACATCCATTGGTGCTATTAGTTTGCTTATGATACATGTTCAAGATGCAACCATCATTTTGTTTTAGAAACTGCCTTAATGTTTGTTGTTTGATGAGCATATTACCTGCTGGAGGTTAGGTGCGCCTGTAGAATCTGACTTTTTGCAGTGCACGATGTCAAAAGTGTGTGCACAATATGTGGTGTGCAGGCTGCCCTCTAGGTGAACATTTTGAAGGTGCTCCCTCATTTAAATTGATGTCGGTAGGATAACAAATCTAGTTTAAAATTAAATTAAAAATATTGTCCCAATGAAAACAATTTTAAAACAGATGAATTATATACTTAGCCATTATTTATGCTTATTTTAAGACCTTTGTATAAGAGTTCGTGATAAATGATGCAAGCATGTTATAGCCGTTTGGAAAACTGGTAGCTTGTTGTTCGGATACCTAGTAGCACTTGTACAATCATATTTATGCTTATTTTAAGACTTATGGGTTGAAGTATCCGATACCTACCAAAGAACAATTTTAGTGTGTGAAAAAATCTATTGCAAATCTCTAGAAGTTTTTTTTGCATGAATGCATTATTCCAAACTGCTGGCTTTCTTGATTTTGGAGACGTGTATGTACTCCCATTATTTAACCTGTTATAGCTCTTTAATATGCTGTAGCTTACCTGCCAGTGTTTTAGCTTATACAAAATCTAATTGCAAATCTCCCAAAAGTTAGAATAGTTTGTTGGCTGGTGTACCATGAGACAGCCCGTTTTGTTAGCTGGGCCTCCTCCATGCTACCTCTTCTGTTAGCAAGATGAAACAGTTTTTAAGTGGGCCATCAACCTAGTTCTAGTGGGCCAGGTCCAATTGGCCTTGTTGTTCAGCTTAGCCCACCACATGATTGTACAAGTGCTACCAACTTAAGATATCTGGGTCATTTCAGCCTGAGGAAAATTAATGTGTTCCTGTGTATAGCATGTATAACCTTGTCACAGCATCGGAAATTCTTTCTTGTGTTCTTCTTTCCTGATTAGCAAATATTGATGGCTTATTTTTTCTCCGTTGTATACTTTGGATGTTTGTGGTTTTGTACTGTTAGTCATGTGCATGCAGATGTTGCAGGACAAATCCCTTCAGTTAAAGATATAATGCTCTTCTGAAAGTTACTCTAACCGTGTTCGTTCAGAATGTTGCTTAAGCATTGATCAACCGTATTAAACATCTAATTCTGAATTCCTGATGATAAAATTCTCATTATAAACTGTATCATTGTCAGTTGCATCCATGCAACTAAAAACGTAAAATTCTGTGTTACTATGCCTATTTGGATAGATGAGCAGTCGGTCTTCTCCATTGTATGGCTACATCGTCGTTTACACCATATTACAATCCTTTTATAAGGTACCTACTTGATCCCAACTTCTTGGCATCAGCTTAAATCATAGCACTAGTTGCAGTAATGCATATCTTGTATTTAAAGGTAACAAAACTGAAGTTGATTCATATCAGTGTCGCACTGTTCTAACCGTAGGTTCATGGTCATCGTCTACAGATTGGTGAATCTTCATATGTACTGATTCTACTGTTCTAACCGTAGGTTCATATGGTGTATTGGGGTTCTTTACCCCCTCCTTTTATTTTTAATATAGTAATGCACAACTCAGCGTGTTTGAGAAAAAAAAGTTTGGTTCGTCATATTCATCTAGAGCTCATAACCCTTATTAATGGACCCCATGCCCTTAATTTAAGTGCCTTTTAAGAAGCATCCACCAGCATTTTCATTTTACTGCCTTAGAATAGAACCTGCTGGTCGGAACGTGATAAATGGCTGGCACACTTGTAATGTCATGAAGTACATACTGTAAAGTGACTAAATATGTCCTCTTGCTAATGCAATTTGTTTATCAAGTTGACAATCTGTATGGGTACGCTGAAATATAGAACTAATAAGTGGATGAAGATATAAAGTGTGAAGTCTTTCCTCTTGTTTTTCATTTCTTGTGATCCACTACAGAAAATCCATCGGGAAAACTGCTGAAATTAGATTAATTTTTGTGATAGTGGACTATTTTTTTTGGCAGTTGACCACCAAAAATAATTAGCCAAAAATAAGCTCTATTTACGGTTACTTTTTTTGACTGACGATAGTAAAATTATTTTTGATAGATTTTCTTTGCTGCTTATTTTTGGCAGAATTTTTCAGTCGTCAAATTACTGTTACCAATTTTCTCCGTCCATCATTGTGTTGCCGCTGCTGCTGAAATGTAACATGGATTTAATAATGTTCGGTGGTAGGGGATTTTTGGCGACAAAAAAATAGTTGAAAATAATTTGGTATTTTTTGTGACAAAAAATCATCAAAAATAAGTTATTTTTGGCGGTTAGTCCCAAAACCACTAAAATTAATTATGGCCGCCGAAATTTCATGCAGTGATTGGAGTAGACACCCAATTTCTGAAGGGGGATTGGTTAGTGCTGAAGCGGGGCTGGTTATTGAAAGCGAGAGGCGAGAGCCACTATCATAGTTGCACTTACAGGCTTACAGCCGCTGTCATTTGTTTGATCTCGTCGTGACACCCATTTGCATCGCATCAAGCATGGTAAGTCTTGGTGACCACATGTTTTGCGTGGAAACCTGTGTTTTTCACCCCGATCTTGGTTTGATTCACGTCCTGATTCGAACTGTACAGTATTTGTACGGAGTTTTCGCAGACCGAGGGATACATTACTGTTGCTTCCAGAGCGCGGGCAATTCAGATTGTCTTCAACTGCCACCATCGAGCAGGCTGGAGATGGGCCGGGTTCGTTGAAGACATCAAATTTAATCTTTTTAAAAAAAAATCTGTTCATGAGTAGTTTCAGAATACTCTAGTCTCGAGTTTGATTGCGGGCGTCTAGCTCCACATCAATTGGGGAAATGGTCTATTCAATTCATTCGAGTTCCAACATCTCTGGAAGTCAGATGAAAGCGTAGGCACATCTCTGGAAGATTAGTTCTTCATTGAACATTCCTTCAAATCCATCCAGTACAGCGGGATGTAGAAAGGGATTAACGAGGCGGATGGATAGATGTTGGGGAGCAGTGATTATTTGTAACAGCGGACAAGCGGGGGTGGTAATACGGCGGTGGCTGTTGTCGTCCTCATGGTCGCCGGCGGCACGGTCCTAGAACTCGACGCCCTTGAAGACCTTGCGCACCTGCTCGAGCGTGACGAAGAGCACGACGGTGAAGGGGCCCTGTCGCATCACGGTGGGGATGAAGCCCTTGTACAGCGCCATGGGGCCCTCGGACCGCACGGTCTTGAGGGCGCAGTCCACGGCGCCGGCGTAGGGCGGGGGCGCGCCGGGCGCCACCTTCATGTTCATCATCCTCGTCTTGACCACGTCGACGGGGTTGGATGCGGCGGCGGCCACGATGCCGGCGGTGAAGCTGGCGGCCACGTGCGTGGCCAGCCCGTCCGCTCCGGGGCCGCGGCGTGCCAGGATGGCCTCCTTGGCCTGGTCGTAGGTAGCCAGCTGCGACGCCGTGACGATCATGGCGCGGTTGACAGTGAGCGAGGACCCGCGCCACAGGCTGCGCACGCCCTCGTCGCGGGCCATCCGGCCGATGGCGTCCCCGACGCTGCGGTAGTTGCGTCGGTCAGCGAGCGGGAGGCGCCCGTCGGCCTGCATCCGCACCATGGCGACGTCCGCCGGGTTGCCGACGGCCGCGCCGACGCCGCCGGCGATGAGGCCGGCCGCGATCTTGCGGTGCAGCGGCAGGACGCCGCCGTTCTCCTTGGTCCACCGCGTCTTGAGGACGTCGTACAGCCCCATCCGCGTGGTGGAGTAGAGCGTCTGGCGAAGCATGGTGGCCGACACCCCGGAGAAGAGCCCGGCGGCGCCCTCGGAGCGCAGGATCTGCGCGCCGACGGCCACCGGCCCGGGCTTCTTCGGCACCGGGATGTCGTGGTGGTGGGGGATCGCCACGGTCTGCGCGCCCGCGTGGAACGCCAGCGCCGGGCGCATGGCCGGCTGCGCCGCCGCCGCCTCCCCCTGCAGCTGCATGCGGACCTTGATGAGGTCGAGCGGGTGGGTGGAGCACCCGGCCACG
>VSTD030000630.1:0-15127 GCA_008808055.3 Sporobolus alterniflorus
GACCACTTGTCGAACCTGTTGTTTTTAGACTCGATAGGCAAAATGGTCTTCTAAACAAGATCCCCAACCTAAAATGATCCTAGTTCAGACTAACCATCCTTTTGAAGGGCGGGGACGTCACATCTACCACACTGACGGCCAATGTGAGTGGCACACCACTGTTCACATATTCGACGGTGAACTTCTTTAGCTCAAGATCAGTGGAACCTCCTGCCGCTCTACGCGTGAAGGTTCCGAAGCGGATGCTGCATGGAGAGCCATCTCCACCCTCAGCCACCTTTTTGAAGATCGGCTGTAGAACACTCCTTTCCGCTACTACCTGCATCGCACCCCGGGCATCGAGCAAATGACCATTGTTATGATGGAGGCGTTTGTGTTGCCTATAGCGATGAATCGGACCAAGGATGCTCTGCTAGACCTTAGCTTGAACCATGAGAGGCTGCTCAAGGAGAACCAGAGAGTGCGCAACCTACTGTCCAAAAGTGAGTGTGACATCTCACCCCTAAGTAGGGTTGGTTAGTCCTAACCAGGATCCATACGAGCTAACAACACCGAAGCATTGACGCATAATACAACACATACATGACTTGAATAAAGAGTTATTACATGAGTTCTTGAGTTACAAAAGAAATACATAAATAATGAAGTGTTCGACTTTAAAACATGGTGGAAGCGAAAACAAAATACTACCACTCGATGATGCAAGGGCCCGCATTGGCCCTATGATGCGAAGTCCTCGGCCGCTGCTCATGGGGTGGGCTCCCAAGTCTCTTCCCAATCCTCAGGCCCGCCACTGGGCCACACCCACTTGCCACAGCAGTCGCAATACTCAGGCATGTCTGCACACATTTAAATCCACAAGCAAAGCCTGAGCAACTAAAGCTCAGTAAGACTGACCCATTAACGGGATAACATCGAGATCACCGTCGCCGTCATGTTCCCTACCACCACTGATCACCTTCCCGGCCTCCACTGATCACATGGTGAGCAACCCCAATGTCCCCTCCGCTTCCCCTCATGGTTTCCTCACAGCTAGCCCTAGGGTTGTACGCTACTGGATCGTCGAGCACCGTCGAGTTGCATCTCCACTGTGCAGAGGAGGGCGTTGCCCTATCCTGTTGTGGCGCCATCGAATTCCACCGCCGCTAGGCAGAGGAGGGCGCTGCCCTAACCATTGTGTTTGGGTGTTTTCTAGTCCAAATCTGGCATAATTCATATGCTTCGCATAATTAGATCTTGTTTCATAATATAACCATAACCTGTGAACCTTAACGTTGTTTTAGTTGGTTTTCACGCCATATCGATCATCATAAAATGTTATGTGCATTCATGCATGTCATACTGGATATTTTTGTTTTGTGCACAATATTTTTTGTTGCATTTTTGTTATATGTATGACCGCTACATGTGAAGGCTATGAGAACCATGAGTTTTACGAGAACTGCCAAGAGCAGACTTTCGAATTGGAGGACCAGCAAATCTTGATCGACGAAGTCAAGTGTCCTCGATCATATTGCACTCAAACTAAGCATATAGATGACTTCATCGCAATGCATGCTTTAATATGAAACCTATGATAGTTTTTTCCTAGTGATTGTTATATCATGTCCTTGTAACCGGGTTGGTAATGGAGCTGTCATGTTGGGCAGCTTTGCTATGCTAATTAAACTTGAAAAGTAGAGATGCTCATTTGAATAATCAAGTAACCATGTAGGTTAATGAGATAAATGACTTGAATAGCAATATGTTCTTGTTTTGGTATGCTGACTCATTCGCTTGGGTGAGACCGACCTTTTGTGCATTGTATTTGTTTGGATGACTGGTGGGAGCATCCCGTATGTCGGTATAGTATTACGGGATGACCCAGTGGAGTAATGAGGGCTATGGCCACTAGTTTGATAGGGTAGTCTCTCGGGTGGAGTCATCGGGATACACTATGTTATAATGGTAACTCAAATCTCCATCCCTCACCCATGCCATCATTAAGGACCAATTTGTGGAGCAACCCACGATATCTTCTCATGACAACCATTCGCTTCATAATTAGCATAGAGATAGGTGTTGAACTTATCCTTGTTGTATCTGCAATTGTACATCACTCTGAGGTGGGATCGTGATGGCGGGTTTGTGTATGTGCAAATGTATTTATTTTGTTCATATTGTTCTCTAATCTATGTTGCGGGGTTCTAGAAATTACTTTGTAGCAATTAGGTGCTAAAAAGTTTAGACATAGCTTAAGGTGCAGTAGTCATGCAAGCCATAATATTCCCTCACTTGTTAAGTACTATCGAGTACTCACCCTTGCCTACGATATTGTTTAGTTGAGGAAGACTTGGAGTTGTATAACGATGATGGTTCCAATGCTTAAGTTGCATCCTTCTTCGGTCGAGGTCTTGGTGGTGTCCGTCGTTAATGGCACAAATGTGGATGCCGATTTCCTTGCTGTTTTTGTTATACTTTTGTTCAGACCTACGTGTCCGTGATGTAAGAGTTATTTGGATGATAAACGTTGTAATAAATGCACTATATTATGATGTCTGCTCTTATATATTGATTAACATTGACAACATCACCTCATGTATGTATTGTGACATACATCTGGGTGCCCCCGGTTTGTACTTAAACCAGGTGTGACAATCGATCGATGAGGAAATTTGTCCTAATTTTTCAACTTCTTCAAAATCCTTTATGACCTCACACATATCATTCGTATTGGATTGATATTGCTCCATGTGATGCTGTAACCAATCTATATTCTTTTGCACACTCATCGAAAACCTACATCATCAAGCTTCTGAAGTCGACTACATAGACATTGGTACAAATCCATCCTTAGTGACACTAAGAAAATCGTAGCCAGAAAGACCTCTACTCGACAGGCACTTGGCGCTCCCCTGCTACCAATTGGCTGATGCATCAGCCAAAGCAATGTAAGTCGATGTGTCCTCGTGTACCACCTCGATCCACTAAATCAAAAACTGATGCAAAGTAGAAGGAACACAACGATTTGCGTGAATTCAATTGTGACCCAAAATAACACTATAGATACCTTGCATCTCGATGATGAAGAACACGGTAGCGAGCGACTTGCTCCCCATGGTGAGCTCCATGGAGATGACGCCTCTAGCCTCCATCGGGTCCCCCCACCCCACATCGTTCAGTGTCAAGTTGGTCTTCATGAGCTCATCATCTTCTATTCCAAGCTTCTTGAACACGGAATATGGCATTAGGTTGATGGCAGCGCCGCCATCGACAAGCATCCTGGAAATTGGCCTCCCGTCAATGTGACCTCGAATGTATAAGGGCTTCAAGTGCTGACTCAACTCCTCGGGCTTCTCGAAGACGGCCTCCTTGGGACCAAGGCACAACTGAGCGATCTCCTCCTCAACTTCCCCAAACTCGACTGACAACGTAAATACCATATCGACATCCATGCTAGCCGGCGGCGGAGACCTATCCTTGATTAATGGAGACTCATCATCATCTAGCAGATCCATGTCATCATTAGAGGTTGCGAGTGCAGGCATGCTAGTCTTCTCCATCACTCTCCATTCTTGCTTTGCGGGGATCATATGCTGAATAGAGTTGAAGTGCTCATCCCTCTCCTTTTCAGCCACTTCTTCCCACAACTTATGCACCCTCATGCTCTGGATCCTTCTCCTCTAGCTAGGTGTGAGCCCTAGTGAACACCAATATGGTGCCAGTGCCATCCCAGGCGTGGTAGTACTCAAATTCTCCTTCTGAACTGGCCCTGGAGAAATCGGACTGATCAGTTTTGCTGCTTCTGGGAATTGGCCCCTACCTCGGCTCTGATCTCTGTCTTCTTGCCTTAGGACTTGTTCTGCTCCACCGCAACCTCTTCTAGACCTTTCTCCACGTTTTGCTCCGCTCTATCATTGGCCAAAGATCCACCCTTGGCCCTTCCTTGTCTTGACCACTCCCTAAACCATCAGCAGAAGACTCTGACTTATGAACCCAATGTTTGCACTGCCACCAAAAGCTTCTGATCTCATCGGGGAAACCAAATAGTCCGATTTGAGATTTCGGACAATCAGGTTTTCCTAACTGTGGTTCCTCCTACCCTACTACTAGCCAAAACCTCTATAACGATTGTCTCCTCTATGATGGCCTCTGTGATCAAAACCTCTAGCTGGTCCTGACCATCCAGGGTGAAAGTGTATCAGTGGCAGAGTGCATGATCCATACCACCATGCCCAAGGTGGATAAAGCGAATACATCATTGGCGGAGGTGCCTACAGTCCCGACATTGGTGGCCCAACCATGAAGTAAGGCGTCGGATGATACTCCCTTTGACGATGATCCCAACCTTCTGAATTTTGTCGCGGTGGTGTCCTGGATCGCTTGCAGGATGATACCGGCCATGCCTTCCCTATATTTAGCCATGAGGATGCCGAAAGTGGCCTTTGGGCGAGACTATGACATGCTGCTCTCATTTTTCTTCCATTAACCATCTTTTGGACTTTTGGGATTGATTAACCTTGGTTGCCTTTCCTCTCCTATGATAACCTCTTTCGCTTTGGTCGACTCGTCCTAAGATGGCCAAACCATGACCTTCTTCCCTTCAAGCTTGACCATGTTTATATTCATTGGGAATGAGTCCTTGTTGAGCTTAATTTGTGGACTTTCAGCAACTTTCAATCATCCTTTATTTATGACCGATTGAACCTGATGACGGAAAACATTGCAATCATTATAATAAGCATGCTTTTTCAGTTGTTCCGGCAACGGTATAACATGATTACTTGGCAATTTAATTTGTTTTTCGTACAGTAAGTAATCAGAAATCATATCACATTTAGTGATATCAAAAGTATAGTGCATTTCATCTTGCTAACTCTTAGAAGTCGCCTTCAAGCTAGAGCATACGAATGGTTTAGATTTTGAGGCCCAATTCCACTCGGCTATGAACATGTCGACTTCCTCATCATCCGATGATTCACTATCACACTCGACCATGTCAACATGACGCTTGTTCATAGGCTTATCATTACTCCTAGTGAAGCCTATAGACTCTTTGGCTCGGCTTTCGCAATTCAGAGCCCTTTGCAAGACTTGACTAACGTCAAAAAGGGTGTGACTCTCTAATTTTTCTTTCAAGTGTGGAGATAATCCCGAATAAGTCAAATCAGTTAAATCTTTATTAGAATTATTTAAATTAAAGCACTGATTTCTAGTATCTCTAAATCTGCTAATGTAATCGGTGACATGCTCATTATGCTTTTGTTTACTCGCAGTAAGATGTGACAATATACACTTAGTATCTCCAGAATAAAAGTATTCATGATTTTTTTGTTCTAATTGAGCCAAGTAAAAATAGAATTAGGAGCAAATGAAGTAAACCAAGTAAAAGCTATGTCACATAATGATAAAGGAAACATTTTTAATTTCAAAGCATCATTAGAACTAGCTTCACCATATTGTAAAATAAATTGGCCAACATACCCAAGTGTGGTTTTACCATCATTCCCACTAAATTTGGAAAACTCGGGAACTCTATATCCTCTAGGGTAAGGGAGTTAATCGTAGTAGTCGAGGTAAGGTTTTTGATATACACATCCCGTGCCCTTGGGTTATATACCAAAAGACTCTCAAAATAGTAGCCAATTATGTCGTGAGGTTCTTAGGGTCCGCATAAGGCTCGGTTGTGGCTCGAGCGGGCGTCATCTCAACTGGCTATGGTCTAAACCAAAATCATGGTGGGGTCCCATAATCATAGCCACCATGATCTGTTGGGCCATATGTAGCGTACCACATCGTGTTGTTATTGGTGTAGTTCGGCCAAGTTCCAGCCGAACCGCCAGGTAGTGGGATGGGGTTGGTGTAAACTATGGTAGAATATGAGGCTTGGTAGTTGTTGTTGGTGTTTGTATATGTTCGGCCATTACACATCAGAGTGTATGAGGCCGAACCAAGGTTTGGCATCGAAAAGCTAGGTGTTATGTGCGTGTACCCTTACCCGAACATGCTGGTCGTAGTCTGCTGCGGCATCCCACAAGCAGGAGCTGAACAATCAATGGTGGTTCAGGTGTAGAAGTGGTTCATCGACTGGGCTGATGGGTATGGCTATGATGTGCCGCCCACTAATGTGCCACTTGGTTGAGGATTGGTTTGAGCAAAATTAATAATGTAAGAAGAAGAAGAAGAAGCATGTACGTTAGAATCTACAAGTTTTTTCCCATCCCGCTCTTCTATCAACCTACACATCAATTTGTTGCTACTCTTAGCTTGCCTCTGTAATGCAGAATTAATCATGACTTGAACATCATTGAGATAAAGTGAGGGGTTGTGGACCGTACCTCGGGTGTTACCTCAGACTTGTGGATGTTGATCGACGTTGCATCCTTTTGGATGAGCCCCATCCTTGTCACCTTGTGTTAGACCTCGAGCGCCTTGTGATCCTCCTCCAGACAAGTGGTCGAGGGTACATGCTTGTCAAAATGTGTTGTCCTTGTTGATGTCAGATCCGTTGGTGCCGATGCCTCCTTTCTTCATGGTTAAAGTAGTCGATTCCCTAGCGGAGTTGCCAAAATATGTTGGTACATGAATAGAACAGTGAACCGGAAGCTACTACTCAAAACAGGAAAACTAGATGCTCCAGTTTGGTAAGCCGGAGTGTCCCGTTTCGTCGAGACTGGCGGCAGTCAAGGGCACCGTCGACTCCAGCGAGGGTGTTCTTCCCCCGACCAAGTGGCGTATGAGGAAGAACAAGAACCATGATGAACCCAAGGGGTTGTGGCGGCGGCTACTAGATTTTATTGCAAGAAAAAAAAATGAAAAGTAGAAGAAATCTAGGGCAAAATTAGAGTTTAATAAAAGTGTATGAGTTTTGATTATTGGGTACATCAATCGGCCATGACCTATATATTTATAGGCAGCATGCTGTAGCTCTTCTACACGGATACAATAAAATCTTTCCAAAAGAAATTAAATCTTAAATCCTCCTTGAACTTTATCTGTTCAGAAAAATTGAACCATCTAAAATCCAAAACCATAACGAGGCTGTCATATCAAGAAAATAAGTACTCCCTCCGTGCCTAAATGTTTGTCATGTTTGACTTTTTACGTTAACTTTGACCATTTATTTTATTAAAAATTAAAGTTATGTAAACAAATTAAATGTTACTTAAACTACTTTATGTAATAAATCATATCATATTTAATTTTTTATAAATTTAATTTTTTAATAAAACAAAATAGTCAAAATTAACATAAAAAATTAAATACGATAAATATTTGGGGATGAGAAGTACTCGCTCGTCCGAGGAGCTGGGGATACGGTCCACGTGTGACGTTGAGTGTGCCACGAACACTCTCTCCGTCGTCGTCCGGTGTTCATGCAGATGTATGTTTGCAATTTTTTTCTATCTATCTATCTATTTCATCAGATTGTCGCAAGAGAGCATACAGTAATAAAAAAGGCAGGAAACGACGCACGCGGAGGTGAGCCCGGTTTAGGCATGCAATAATCTACAGTACTATGTACGAAAAGGGTGGTGCGACAAATCACTTTCTCGATATGATCGAGAGGTGTTCTGTGAAGGCACTCCAGATTCAAGAAACGCTATTCGCCGAGGCCTTGACCTGTCCAGTGATGAAATTAAGCGGCGGGTATGGATGACAGGGAGGTAGTAATAGATAGATTAGCGTCGAGTTTGAAATGATGAAAAGATGTGTGCGCAGTGTGAGCAGAAGCCCGCTGTTGTAGTCGAGGAGAAAGCGTGCATGTGCAGGTGATCAGAGAGATGATGAGTACACGCACAAGTGAGAAGCCTTTGTTTCGGTGACTCCACCACGTACGACGATGAGGCTGCAGCACTTGGTTCGTTATCCATCTTTTCGATCGATCGGATAGCGCATCTTCTCATGACAGGTTATTAGAGACAGCTAGCTCTAGCTAGTGAACATCGCAGAGAGAGAGAGAGAGGTCTCGTGTAGTTAGTGGGTGCAACGCGGAGTCAAAAGGCAAGTACCAACCAATGAGATGCAACTTTGACACCAGTGTCGTCACGATAGGTATGTATGTGGATGTCTACTATAGTGGCAAGGAAAACCATTTTTTGTTCTTTTTAATTTGGACACGGAACGGAAGAGGCAGAAAGACGAAATGCTGTGATGATAGGATAGAATGGGCTACTTTGACAAGAAGGTACTAGGAAGGAAGCTATATGGGCTACAATGCGATTCCAATCCCAAGCAACAACACGGGGGCCCAAGAACCGAACGGCCCACCAAGCATCTTCGGCTTCGGCTTCTGTCGCGGCCGCCTCCTCCGTATTGCTTGCCGTCTCCGGCAGCTGTCTACAGGTGAATCTAGTACTGTACTGAGTGACTGGTTTCCGAGTCAGCCTCCTGTCTATCCAGATCTCTCCCTCCTGTCTCTGTCTGTCTCACTGTACACCTGTACGCTCGCGGCCCACGGGTTTGGCTCTCTCTCTCTCTCTCTCTCTGCTCTGAGCGCTGCCTGGTCGGTGCTCGATCTTGCTGTTTCCTCGTTTATGCGTGCCACTGCCGCCCAACAATAACGGCAGAAAAAACGTACTGTACTTATCCAAAACATATCCACTCCGAGCACGCCTTTTACCCATCCGACGATCGACCTTGCGTGACCGCCGACGGCCAGGACAAGATCGAGTTACCGCCTTTTAATTCGTGTCGCCGCATCTGTCATCCTCCGCCATCGCTCCCACTGTTCTCTTCTCCATTCAGGAGGGATTCAATCCACCCATCAGTGAGTAGTGCGTGGCCATGCACGAGGCGTCGTTCTGCAACGGACTAGTGGCGTCGCCGTGCGGCGTGGCCGGACGGGCGAGTGGCGCCGCGGCGGCGCTCGCGGAGTCCGTGCTGGTGATGGGCGGGTACAGCACCAAGAGCTCCTTCCCCGCCGGGAGGATGGTGGTTGCCGACAACAACAAGGCGAGGCCGTTGTCTCGGACCCCCAAAGCCGCGCCAGCTGTACAGGTGTTTTTTTTTTCTCTCCAAATCTTTCCTCTCAATTCTCTTTCTTCATTCATCTTTTTTTTTGTTTCCACAGATGAACCTGATGGTTTGCAAGTCCATGAGGTGGTGGGAGAAGGGGGTCCAGCCCAACATGCGGGAGATCCAGTCCGCGCAAGACCTCGCCAACTCCCTGCTCACCGCCGGCGACACGCTCGTCGTCCTTGATTTCTTCACCCCCGGATGCGGTGCCTGCCGCACCCTCCACCCCAAGGTAGCTCTATAGAAAAATAGTAAATCTACGATGATCATGACCTGACCGTCGTAGATAAGTAGATGTTTACGACGGTATTCCCTTATCTACGACGGTATGTATGTAGCCGTCGCACGATATTATTCCTTATCCGTCGTGTAGACGCTACGTCACAGATTAAACGACATTTTCTTAAGCAACCATAAATAAGATTTTAGTTGTCATAATACAGATTTACCGTTTTACTATAGCGTACATAGTCAGTCGTTGGACTTAATAGTTTCTTGCCCCGACTCATTCGAAAACAACACGGATTGTTGCTTATTGCAATTCTTCCCTCTCAAACACAGATCTCTCAGCTTGCCGAGAAGAACCCGGACGTGCTGTTCCTGCAAGTGAACCACGACAGGCACAAGTCCATGTGCTACAGCCTCCAAGTCCATGTCCTCCCTTTGTTCAGGTTCTACAGGGGAGCTGAGGCCCGGGTCGCCAGCTTCAGCTGCACCAACGCAACCATCAACAAGTTCAAGGACGCGCTGGCCAAGCACGGAACAGACCGGTGCAGCCTCGCCCCTGCACGCGGCCTAGACCACTCGGACCTCATGGCCTTGGCTCAAAACCAGGACCTCCACTTCACCTTCACCTATGACAAAGAACCAGGCACTACAGCAACTGTTGAATCTAAGACTGCTGAAGCATAAGGTCAAAACCGTCTTAGATAGTTAATCTACGGCGGTTTTCCGCCGTTGCTTGTAAAACTTAACGTCGTAGGTTAGCCAAAATTTGACCATTAATGTTTCCTTTTGTTTGACACAAAAAAAACATTATTTTCTTCTCCACAAAATACAGTCAGATAGCAAACCATTAGAAACATATATAGATAAAAAATGGATGCACCTTATTTAGTATAGAACAAATCATGACAGGTAACTGGACAACCATTCATACAGATAAAAATTGCATCAGTATTTACATATCACTGAGTCTAGAAGAGGACAACAACCATGCCATGCATATCACCCGACAACCATGCATAAAAATTGGACAGCCATTCACCATATCCTATCATGCTCTATAAAGCTAGGGCCACTAGATTCTATCATGTTTTATAAATTGGACGACCATTCACCAGATGGAATACTAGATTTTTTTTTACGTGAAGCCGGCAGATGCCTTGCCATTGCATTAAGAAGAAAGAAGCACATAGTCCTTAATACAAGGTCAGCAGCAGCTGACAGAAACAGACAAAGGAACCAGATGGAATACTAACACCAGATGGAATATTAGCTTGCCGTTTGCCAAGTACTGAGTTCAGTCGATTTGAATAACACTGGTCAATCACGCAAATCCATGGCAAAACTTCATTCAAATCGATTCACTTAAGTCAGTGGAGAGGGAGCAGCGGTTTCGGAGGGGTGGCAGGGTCGGAGGCCATCGGGGTCGCCAGGGTCCGCAAGTGGTAGGGACGAGCGCAGAGGCGGAGGCGGAGCCGCTGCTGCCATCTTTCCTTAGTTTGCCGCCGGCATGAAAGAGATCGGAAACAGAGGTGATGTGTTCTTGCCCTCAGTTCGCCGCCAATGGGGAGAGAGGAGATCGGAGGGCATGTGGGAGGGGGGCGGCGAGCAAGCGCACGAAGAGCGGGCCAAAGTTTGGATTCATGAGAGACACGGATCCTCTATAGTAACTCTGACATGTGGGTCGGGTCCACATGTCAATATTGTAGAGGACCCGCGTAGGGAATAAGGTTCTCCTAACCTATGATAGCTCAATTTCAACCGTCGTAGATAACCTCTTATCTAGAACGATCTCGGTCCTAGATTTACTTTTTTCGTGTAGTGAGGCTGAAGCACCAGGAGGAAGCCCTTTGCTCGCTCAGGCCGGGATCCTTGTTGTCGTCCGGGAGATAAACATTCTCCATTTCGAGATGCAGACATTCTCGCTGCCATTTCGTGAAGAATCTAAGCAAACTATGACCCAAAAAGGAAAGCCCAGGGTCCGGAGAAGGCCCAAAAATCGGCCGAGGAAAGGCTTTCATTACAGGGCCCGTGAAGATGGGCGAACCGAACCGGAATGTCACTTGGAAGCCCACCTAGTGGCGGCAGGTGCTCGGCGTCCAATATTCTTTCTGGTCGGAGCAAGCAATTTTTTCAGCATCTTCGCTCGTTCTCCGGCCAGCCACCGGGGCAACATCTGTGCTGAATGTTGCCATCACTTTGACCCAAATTAAACCCCCAAGCGCTAGTGGAAGAAAGTAGTAAACCTAGGCATCATGATTCTAGCTACGACACGGTTGACTGACGCGTAAGCATTGGCGCGAGTTTCACCACGACGCGAGTCTACCCAACATCGGTCTGCTAGTGCCGTAGGATAAAAAATAAAATATTCATGGCCTAGAGATGGTAGCATCATCGTTAAGTATTATGAGGTGATATAGACATGCTTATGATGAATTAGAGTAGAGAGATGATGAGAGAGAATAAAAACGGGTTGTTAGTTTGTAGATGGCTTTTAACTGACTGTAACATGAACTCTAATAAAATTAGTGAGAGGATAAGAAAGAATACATTCAATTAGAATCCGATTCAATAGCGGGGCAGCGAGCTCTTTTATTATATGAATATTTGTTGCTGAAGTTATGTGACTTGGAAGCATGATGTAGATCGATTTGAAGATGAGTCACCCATGTCCGATGGGAATCTAACCTGAGTAGGCGAGTAGGCTAGAGCACTGGGCTATTGCCTTACCTACTCTGCGACAAGTTTTCCGGTGTCGTAGGGTAGGAGACTATACCAGTGTGTATCCATGGATCATGAACATACCATCCACCTGCAGACACGAGCCTCTTTTTGGTTTTGGTTTTTGCGGACCCCTGCCGTCTTATCATCAGGCAGCGGCCAAACCTTTGCTTTGCTGCTCGCCGGCACCCAGTACACTTTCCCTGCTCCTCTCCTACTGCAATCTCCTGTAATGTAAACTCAATCACTGTCAAGATTCAGACACCTGCTTCTGATCTGGGTTGATTTGTGCGGTGAAACGGTCAGCATCATCAGATGACAGGGTACATGATGGAATCAAGAGACAGGCTGCTGTATATGTGGGTGTCATCTCAGCTCTGACGGTGAAGAAAATTGTTCCTGCATTTGCATGTGCATGTGCATGTGCATGCATATGCATATTCACACGCGCGGTGTCTGTACAATGGTCGCGCTGCCATTCCATTTCGACATCAATCATCAGAGAGTTGTTAGATTACAGAGCACGATAGAGAGAGGCACCGATTAGGCCAATCAGCTTTCGGCGACCAGACGTGTGCTACTAGCATGCAGTACACACTGTCCAGATGGAAATGAGGCATCAAGATGAATTTGTCAGCATGCATGTTCATTCGGCTTCTGCTGGAAGCTGGGAGTAACACCAGCCATGCCACGGTGACATACATGCTCTCTAGCAGAGCAGACATTGCCCCGGCGACCAGGGAACTCACCCATTTCGGCGACCTGATGTGCTACTAGCAGTACACTGTCCACATGGAAAGGAGGCATCAACATGACGCGTTCTGCTTCTGCTGGAAGCTGGGAAGAACACCAGCCATTGCCCCGGCGACCAGGGAACTCACCCATTTCGTCCAGAGCTCTTAGCACCTGCTGCGATGTCGAATTGGCGATCGCAATCCCAGCGCATGGGTTGTGTGCGTGTGTGGACGCGACAGCGCGTCGTGCCGTGTCCGCGCGCTCTTTCACTCACCTGATCCCACGACACGACGTCGTGTTTGCCTTCACGTTCCAGGTTCTCTTCAACTCCACAACATTGCAGGGATGAGACAAAGCAAATAAGCAACAAGAGAGGACCGCCTGCCCATGTGGGGGAACGACTTGGCTACATGCATTTATTCGACAATGTTGTTATATACACCATTCATCATCTTGCTGCTATATGTGCTGTCAAGGCGACAATGTTCAGTACTTTGCCTACCTCTTTTCATTTTGCACGGGCAAATAAAAGCGAAGACACTCACTCCAAGCAATTTTTTATTGACATTCCGGCAAAAGCTACTGCTCCCTCCGTCCCTTCTAAAGCATCTAGTGCTCTGCTCACATGAATTATTGAGCCGAGTTCGCCGACATCATATTGGCTACTTGCTTTGCTCCTGGACTATTGGCTCTGTCATCATACATTTCAATGATTCCCCAGTTAGTGGTTCCGGCCATTTTCTAAAAGCTAGCTGCCGACGACTAATAAACTTGTCTGTTTATTAATTAAGTACTTGTCGTTAGCTATTAGGTACTAAATGTTCTTACCTGGGCATCATGATGCGCCCCAAAGCTAAAGCTTATGAAAACATTGGCTATGAAGCCAAAAAGTGCAGTGCAGGCTTCTCCTCAATTTCATCTCTCGACCATATATATAAGTTGGTGGAAATTCCACTCGCTGCAGATGCGTTAGCAACCATATATATGAGAGGCAGTCCCATGTGTAGTGTAGCTGAAAAAAAAACATCGAGAAGATACAATGGATTTCACCAAGTCTAGCTAATTGATTAACTAACCACAATGATGGCGGGCTTTTGCAGAGCAGCAGGACAAACCCGATGTGTAAAGGCTCTGTTTCAGGCACTATAGCTAGGATAACCAAAATATACTAGCTTGTTGAAATAATGCAGGAAGAGTGTTCAAACTTTCATACCAAAGGGCATTACTGTAAAAGGCAAACTAGCTATGGTGCGAGTTGCGGCTGGCCATATTTGCTGAACAAGGTAGGACTGTCAATAATGTTCCATGTGAGGAAACCAAACCATAGACAAATGCAGACACGGCTATCATTTTTAGCTAAACAATACCAAGTGAGTGCCCTTATCTCCAGGTTAGTAGTAGGGTCATGGTGAAATGATTGTTACCATGTACGTTATTATATCCCCTAAACTGTGGAGTAAATTGTACTGCTTGTAATTAAGTAGCAAAAGGGGTTAGGCAGGTCTCCATGATTGGCTTGGATGAGGAGCTGCTGGAGATGGCCGCTGTCGGTCTGTCTGCCCAAGGCACTCCACTCCACTCACCGCATCCACATCTCAGCCGACGTGATGTCCGACCGGCGCGGCGAACATGAATTTATCCACCAGCGATTGGTAACTTCTCTTTGGTCACGACAACATGCTACAGTTTAGGGTGGCCAAGCATGCATGGAGGGAACATTCAGATATATTCCTTGGGCAACCGTGTCTGGTCGAGGGATGATATGGGCACAAGTAGGGCAGAGCAGGTGAAGCGGGACGCGGATCTGCTATAGTTACTGCACGTCCAACGACATGTGAGTCTGGACCCACATGTGAGGCCGGACCCACATGTCATCGGCTGTGCAGTAACTGTAGAGGACCCAACGCGGTGAAGCCTAGCTCGGCTTGGATCCATTGATCCGTGGCACTGCTACGAGAAAGCAGGGGGAGCTGAATGCTCGTCTTCTTTTCTGTTGGAAGAGAGCAAGCAGGGGACCTGAATTCTCGTTTTCTTTTCAGGTCGCAGATGAAGGATAACGAGTGTAGCGTGCACACGACGTTGGCACATTCAGTCAGGATGAAGAATCTATCAGCGGACGCGGTGTGTGCGCTCCCCCTACATGGACGTATGGACATGCATCATCTGAGCTCAGCCTGGAGTACACAGCGAGAGGAGCCACGTTCGGGTGCCGCCTCACTAATGGAAAAAGTCGTTCGTTCGTCGATTTTTTTATGTTTGTCGGAGCCGATGTTTATATTTCGAATTATGTTCGTCGGTTTAAAAATCAACGTCCGTAACTTATGTTCATCGGGTGGCTGATGAACAAAAGGCACCAAGGCCACCACGTAGGCCAACCCACTTATGGTCGTCGGCTGAAGTGTCGACCCGGCAAACATAAGTGGGTATAGTACCTGAATCTGACCTTTCT
>VSTD030000631.1:0-15119 GCA_008808055.3 Sporobolus alterniflorus
GATGAGTTCGTGGAGTACTTGATCGAGAACGGAGTCGTTCACCGTGAGAAGTGAACAGTGGAGACGGTACTTCTTGACTTCTCCAAACATCATATGATTGGGCTGTACAAGCATGATTCGTCTGGGTTGCCCCGGTGCTCAGGGTCGGATGTTGGCGTTCCTGCTCAATCATTTTTGCCAAACAGTTGGTGTATCATTGCCTGATGAATGTGCTGCCGAACAGAGATAAGCATAATTTACCAAGGAACGTAGCGGTTGTTGTGTTCGTGAATTTTATCAATACATGCAATTGGGACTCTGGTTATTTTTTCATGCCTTTTCTATGCTTGTCGCGTGCTGCAACTGGGACTATACGTTTGTCGTTTGGTGAGCTGTTCGACTTGCAGGGCAGAGTTGGTGGCGGTTCGCACATCTCTTAGCTTATTTGGGACTCCTCAGCTTTAAAATTGTCTACCAAATACCTCTAATTTCAGAAATTTAGCTTCATAAAAAATGGTGAAGTTGGTTCTAACTTTACAGTTTTTTAAGTAGTAAAAAATGTGCTTCATGAATAGTTAATTTAAACTTTTTTGTGAAGTTATAGAAAAATTACCGTAATTGCCATCCATTAAAAAAATGTTTCGGTTTTCTTCACCCCCTCGCGCGAGTATCCTGTGCACTCTTATTGCTCGTGACTTCTTCCTCTCCCGACTCCCGAGTGCTCTGTTCTCCTGTAACCCTAGCCGTCGGTCCAATGCCGCCCCCAATGGAGGTCGCCGGTGACGAGATGTTCCGAGAAACAGGTCCCCGGTCTGGCCAGCCCGTCGCCGTCAAGGTCATGGACGCCGCGGGTCGCTCCAGGGCGAGCGCGAGTTACACAACGAGCTCTCCCTCGCATCCCACCTCCTCGGTTGCGCTGCCCCGGCGCTCTCCACGCAGTCGCACCGCCGCCGGATGATGCTGGTGTACGATCTCATGCCCAACAGGTCGCTGCAGGGTGTGCTGTCATTGGGATGAATGGGGAAGACAGCGCTGTCAAATCGCCAGATGATGATGATGCATTCACTATAGCGTCAACACCCGCCCCTTCCACCTCGTCGGAGAGGAAAAACCGGAGCGCAGGGCAAGGGAGTGGTGGCGTGAAGAGTATTATGGCTGCAGGATGGATTCCGCTAGCCACCTTCATTTTCCATTTCCAACAACAAGCTTGGGATCACCACTTTGTTTCGTTCTTTTGACAAAGCGTTAATTTGGTCTTGTGCTGCACTCGGCCAAATGGAACCTCGCCTGCTGAGCGCTTAGTTTTCCTTTCCTTCTGTATGAAATGATGAGCTTAATACTGAATGGATTAAAGCTTGTGCCATAGTCCAGTTCTTTGTGCAACAATTTTAATGCTTGTTTTGTGCATTTCCCTTTTAATCCGTTGTGCTAATTAAACCTGTTAGAAAATGCTGCTGGTTTCATTAGATTTATGGTCGTGCTGATTCCTGAGAAGGATGAAGTCGGTCAGTTAATTTGTTGATTGCTCAAGCTGGGAGCGTAATTATGTGGTTCTACCACTTGTGACATTTTTGTTTGATTGGTAAGAATGGCATGGCATATGCTGTGAACTGCATTTGTTTTCATGTTGCATCCAGGTTAATTCGAACTCAGAACTGCAGTCGACAAAACTTTATTTTTTTGATAAAAATATTATAGAGAATAACACTTTGTAGGTGAAAAAAATCTAAACATCTTTTGAAGGATATCTGGAGCAATTTTCACAAAAATCCCCTTTTTTTTTGAAAATGAGATTGGTCTATAGCTAAATAAAACTATCAACTTTACCAATTTTAAGATTGAGCTATTCTGTGTTGAAGGCTGAAGTTGATAAAGTGAAGTAGTTCTAAACATTATTTATTCTAAAATGCTGGGCTATCCACATAAAAAAATCGACCATCAAATGGTGGATCAACGACGCAAGAGAGTTGAGTGTATGTATGCTTCTGTGCTTGGGTAAAAACATTTCTCACGCGAACTAGCAACGGATGCGTAGCGCCGCCGCGAGGCCGCTCCTCCTCTGTTGCCCCAGCTCGAGCCCTCTTGCCCCCGAAGTTGCGTCGCTCGCTCCTACTCGTGCGAGAGGAAGCCGAGCCTGTCCAGGTCACCGGAGGGCTCACCGAGGCCCGTCCCGGCATGGTTCCCATCAGATCCCGTTGACGCCGCTCTCATTTCGCGCTGCGCTGCTCTGTTCTAGCGGGGGTGGCTGAGAAGAAGATCTCACGTTCGTCTATCTCATACATCAAGCTCCCAGCTCGAAGATGGAATACCCCATGCGGCGCCAGCACTAGGGGCACCTCTCGCCCCATGGCTTCCCTGCCCAGTCAACAACACCGGTGTCCAGCCCTCGCGACGCCGTCACCTAGCAGAGCACCCCCATTCCCCACCTCGATGAGCTCGGAGAAGGTCCAGAAGATGTTGAATCTAGCCACCGTGAGCTTAGTGCAGCTGTCCCATGCCTCAAAGACCTCGGAGGAGGTCCAAAAGATGTTGAATCCGGCCACCGTGAACTCAGTGCAGCTGTCCCATGCCTCCTCCCGCACACATAGCAGCCTACATGCCCCCTTCTGCTTCTACGTCCTCTCCAATTCTAGACACTATCAACTCCAATTTCATGGTGCTGACCCAATGGATGATGACTGAAACCTATTTGATGAAATGGCTACAAGGCCAGAGGTGTGAGGCGACAGCGACAACGGGCATTTTCCAGGCGATGAGAACTGATCAGGTATTCCGGCCCCTTCCCTTCCATTACTCATGTGCCAATAAGAGCATTGTGTTCTTAAAAATGGGTGTAATGAAGAAGAAATGAAAATGGTGAAGGAGACTAGACAAATCTGAGTAACTGAAACTATATCAGATTGTAGTGCCAATTGGTCTGAATATTATCCTAGAAAGCATGCATTACCATCCATCAAACTTTATTCTTATAATGAATTGGTCGATGTAAATGTCTCCTCACAATATGCTCCTCAATTTATAGAATGACAAGGATGTGAAAGTATCTGCAGCAAGCATATGGGCTCCTGTTATGCCACATGCTGAAAGTGTCAATCTACAATTTGGGAAGCCACTTGATGAGATTAGGCTGGTTCTAGTGGTGGGCAGCCTCTATCTCACTCTCGATCACACCATGTCAGTTTTCTCTCTTCCTCTCGACCATCAATGCTTCAGCAGCAGCCGATCGATGGGTGCCGCTACCGACCCCGGTATGAGCGGTAGCGGTGCCCATTGAACCAGCCTTAGTAGTTAATACTATGTGCCATTTAGGTTTGTGTTTGGTTATGTTTGTGTTATAGCGCTTGTGCATCCTCTGAACTTATGGTCTAAAATAACTGGACGGACAATGCAAGAGAAATTTTGAGGGCGGCGTATGGTGTTACCACAATCAATGACTGCGCTTCCCTACGCCCCTGGAGGTATACTTATTGCCACATGAATCGAACAAGAGTCGGAAGCTCCTGCCTGAAACAGAAAAAATCGGACCCTCTGGTTTGGCAAACCGGATGGTCTGATTTTATCGATTCCAACGACAGTCAGGAGTGTCACCGGCACTCGACGAGGGAGCTTCTCCTCTGGCCAAGCGACGTCTGCACGAAGAAAAAGGCAAGAAGCACGACAACCCAAGGGGTTGAAGCAGTGGATACTAGATCTAATCGATGAAAAGAAAGAAAAGTAGAAAACTAGGGTAAAACTAAGATAAAAGTAAATTGTATTGATTCGAATGTTGGGAATACATCAATCGGTCATGACCTATGTTTATATAGGCAGTAGGACGTATCTCTTTGACTCGGATACATGCAAATCTTTCCTAAACAAACTAGAACTCAAACCCTAACCAGACTCTATCTCATCAGGAAAAATCGGATACTCTGTTATCCGAAACTAGACAGTCTGGTTTTTGTGGCTTTGGCTTTTGGCTTCGATTTCTTCCATCTTGGTTCCTTGATACCTTTTAGTTCTTTTTCATGCCTCAAAACACCTTGAATCTTTAAATCTTCAAGTTTAGCTCCTTTCTTGATTTTAACCTGGAACTGCCAAAATCGGATGGTCCGAAATAGGAAACCAAATCGTCTGATTTTTTCAGACTTGTCAAATTTGGTCATCAACATATGCCTCCATGCCTTAAACTTCTGTATTAAAAGGCATTTTTAAACCAAATTTGTCATGAGGGTGATATACATAGTGTTTCATCGGCCATTCTTTGTGCTAAGAGCGATAATCTCGTTATCGGTCGTTTCTAACTCAAGTGTCTTGCCAGACACTAGGATAGTACCTTTTAAAGTACTTTCCATTAAGCGTCCTTGGCAGCGAGGTTCCTTGTACACTCTAAACCTATCTCTCTTATGGCCTCACCCATATTGTTCATAGTAGACCAATTTTATTCTTTGCGAGACCTTAACCACTCGGCATTCTTTAGCACACATATTGGAAAACTACATCTCCGAGTCGAGTTTCGAAAGTCGGCTGCACAAACACGGGTACAAATTCATCCTTGGAGTCGCTAAAAAAATCATAGCCGGTAATATCCTTTCCCGATAAGCACTAGGTGCTCCAATGCTGCCAGTCGACCGTTGCGTCAGCTAGAGCAATGTAAGCTGACGCTTCCACATGAACTACCTCGATCTTGTCTTTGATCCATTGAATCAAGAATTGGTGCAAAGTAGAGGAAATGCAATGATTTCCATGAATCCAATCGCGGCCAAGAATAACATTATAGTTACCTTGCACCTCGATGACGAAGAATGCAATAGCAAGCGACTTACTCTCTATGGTGAGCTCCATGGAGACGAAGCCATTGGCATCCATTGGGTTGCCCTCATGCCATTAGGTGTCAGGTTGGTCTTCACAAGCTTATCATCTTCCCTTTCGAGCTTCTTGAAGACGGAGTACGGTATTAAGTTGACGGTAGCACCGCCGTCGACAAGCATCCTGGAGATCGGCTTTCCATCGATGTGACCCCAAATGTATAATGGCTTCATGTTCTGGCTCTACTCCTCAGGCTTCTCAAACACGACCTCCTTGGGGTTGAGGCACATCTGAGCGACCTCCTCCTCGGCACCACTGAACTCGGCCGGTAGTGTGAACATCATGCTGATGTCCATGCTGGTTAGCGGTGGAGACCCGTCTTTGATCAACAGAGACTCATCGTCGTCTAGCAGGTCCATGTCGTTGTCAAAGGCTACGGGTGCAGGGGTGCTGGCCTTCTCCTTCACCCTCCACTCTTGCTTTGTCGGAAACATAGGCCAATTAGTGTTGAAGTGTTCGTCTCTTTCCTTCTTGGCCAATTCCTCCCTCAACTTCTGCGCCCTCATCCACTGGATCCTCCTCCTCTGGCTGGGCATGAGTCCTAGAGGACACCAATGAGGTGCTGGTGCTGTCCTGGGTGTACTAGTCCTCAACATCCTCTTTTGTCCTGATCCTAGAGAAATTGGATGGTCCGGTTTATCAAACTAGACTGTTTGGTTTGGCTGCTGCGAGGAACTAGCCACTGCCTTAGCTCTGATCTCTGTCTCCTCATCTTGGGCATTGTTCTGCTTCGCTGCACCCTTCTCTAGACCCTTCTCCACGTTAGGCTTTGCGTCGTCATCGGCCGAAGTCCCGCTCCTCGGCCTTGTTTGATCTTGATTGCCCCCTGATTCATCAGCAGAAGATACGGCTTTGGGCATCCACTGCTTGTGCTACTGACTAGAGGCTGCTATTGCCTTCGGGGAAACTGGATGGTCCGGTTTGGCATTTCAAACTGTCCAATTTTTCTATCTTGGAGCCTTCCTGTCCTGTTGGTGGCCAATACTCCCGTAACGGCCGTCTCCTATGTAGTAGCCTCCGTGGTCAAAACCCTCAGCAAGTTCTGACCATCCCGGGTGGAAGTGCATTGGCGGTGGAGTTCATGGACCATACCACCCATCCAAGGTGGACAAGGCGGATACATCATCAGCGGAGGCCCCCACGACCCAGGCATTGGTGGCTCAATCGGGAAGTAAGGTGCCAGATGCTCCTCCTATTGATGATGATCCCGACCTTCTGAATTTTGCCGTGGTGGTGTCCTGGATTGGTTGTTAGATGAGCTTCCTGTTGTAGAAGTACTGGCCTGATATAGGGAAACTGGATGGTTCGGTTTTCACGACCCCTAATGCCAGCCTTGCCATCTCTGTATTTAGCCATGAGGATGTCGAATGTGGCTTTTGAACGAGATCGTGGCTTGCTTCTCTCGTTCTTCTTCCATCGGCCAATTTCTGGATTTTTGGGCCTGATAATCATCGGTTGTCTCTCTTCTCCTATGACAACGTCTTTGCCTTTAGTAGATTCAGTCTGAGATGGCGGAACCAAGTCTTTCCCATCGAGCTTGACTATGTTCATGTTTGTCGGTATCCTACAGACCGGGTACCCCTACGCATAAGACTTAAGTCCAGTCCCACGGCGCCAGACCCCGCCTCCCAGCATGGGAGGGCTCCAGCATTGCCACGTATCTCGTGGCACCAGACCCGCCTCCCGGCGAGGGAGGGCTCTAGTGTCGCCAAGTGTCCCATGGCTCTAGACCCGCCTCCCAGCGCGGGAGGGCTCTAGCGTCACCACGTGTCCCGTGGAGCCAGACCCTGCCTCCCGGCACGGGAGGGCTCCGGTGTTGCCACGTGTCCCACGGTGCTAGACCCCGCCTCTCAGCACGGGAGGGCTCTGCCGTCGCCACGTGTCCCGTGGCACCAGACCCGCCTCCCGGTGATGGAGGGCTCTGGTGTCACCATGTGTCCCATAGCTCTAGACCCGCCTCCTGATGCGGAGGGCTCGGATGTCGCCACGTGCCATATAGCTCTCGGTGTGCTATGGACCATAAGCAAAAGGGAAATATTCAGCCGGTCTACTTATTCGGTTGGGCCCACTTGCCTCTAAGGCGTGCTCGTGCGTTCCCAAGACGCCTGACATCAGAGTCATCATGACCTCGTTAGGCACGCGGAGTAGGCAGCGCAATAAATATGTACAAGACAGCCATACGTGATGTACGGGTATCATTAAATGCATACAAGACATTGACACAACATGGTGACGATGGTACGATGCAGGTCTGCTGGTCACACACAATGGGCAGGCAACAATGCAGGGTGACTTGACGGCGCTGTGCAGCAAAGCTGCTACAGTGTCGGGCGACCTGTCAACCCGACACCATACCTTACATGGGCGTGATGTGGCAGAGCGACATGATATGGCGTTCATCCAATCATCAACAACATCATTGGCTACTTCTAGCTAGTGAGCCCCTATGATATAGAGGTCCAACCACTCTGTGGCCACCTGTCGAGCCGTGGGTCACAATATAACCACAGTGACCTTGTGCTATAAAATGCCACGTCAGACATTAGAATGCGCAGGCTGAACCAAGGGCAACTAAAGGCACGACTGAGGCTTTTAGACTCCTTACAACAATACAATACAAAATCCCCTGTAGTCATAGGGGGTTACACTCTGGCGGCCCAAACCACGTAAATCCTCGTCTCCACCATGTTTCCCCATAGCTAGCATTCGAGATAGCTAAGCCCACTCCAACAAATAAACCACAACGGGCTGCTCTAGTAGAAGTGTCATAAAATCACTTTGACATTTGGCGCGCCAGGAAGGGGGTTTTTTGTTGTTCTTGGTGTTCCAGCTTCATCAACATGGTAGACATACACTCCATAGCAGCCTCCTCTCACCGCTCTCGCCGAGAGAAGGAGACTGAGAGGGAGGTCACTTCCCGCTCCCGGGCGGGAAGATCCTGACGCGCTGGTGGCCGCTCTGGCGCAACGATAGCTGCGACTGCTACTCAGTGCCAGCACTTGGTCGGAATGGTCTGAATGCTACTGCCAGCAGCGGATGTCGGGGCCACATTGGCCATAGCTCATCGGTTGCTCAACAACCCACCATTGGTGCACGCTTTCCCATCAGCCACAAAGCAATGGCATCATGATGTCGATCAGCTCATCATCGTCACCATCAACACCCCGCATCATGAGGGAGTGCGGTAGGAGCCGTGAGCAGCGCATTCGCGCTCCCCCTTGGCTGTGCATGTGCCTCATCAGCCGTGCATGCTACCAAGCATCGCAACGACTGACCTCTGTGATGAGCTCATCCGCCGTTGCAGGGGGGAGGATAGTCGCATCACTATCGAGCATCGCCGTGAAAGGCACCGCAACATCGAGCGTGTCATGCACCCCCTAGCTTCCCAGTAGGCTCTGTGGGTGTATGGCGCTTGCACCACATCTCCGGATGGTGGTCTGGCCCTGCAAGTTCTGGCCCCATCTGCCAGAGAAGTACAATGGGACGGTTAACCCCGTTGAGTTCCTGCAGATCTACTCCACCTCTATCCTCGCTGCAGGAGAGGATGGGGCCGTCATGGCCTACTATTTTATGGTCGCCCTGATTGAGACAGCACGGTCATGGCTCTTGAACCTGCCTGAGGGCAATCACACCTCCTGGCAAGAGTTGTGTCGTCAGTTCATGGCCAACTTTGAGAGTGCCTACTCATGGCTGGGTAACGAGACTAACCTACACGCCATGTAGCATCGCCTGAGGGAATCTCTGCACTCCTTCATTCAGTGGTTTTCCTAGGTTCGCAATACCATTCTTCGTTTCTCCAATGCTTATGTTATGGTTGCATTTCGACACGATGGGAGGGACAAGAAGATGTTGGAGAAGCTCACCACATATGACATCCAAGATGTCACAGAGCTCTTCAGCCTGGCGGACAAGTGCGCCAGGCCCGTAGAGGGTCATGCCTGGCACACCCCACCTGCCCCAGAGGCGGGGAAGGGTAGCAAGCCCAATGCGAGTGTTGCTGCCCAAGGAGGTAGTAGCAAGAACAACAACAACAACAAGAAGGATGATGATAACAACCACCCGCTGGCTGGAGCTCCCACCGCTACAGCTGTTGCTGTTGCGGTGGATGGGGGTCGAGGTCCCCGAGGTGACAAGCACCCCCGCCAAGCGTCCAACAGCAATGATAGAGGCACGCGTTGCCCAGTGCACAACTCTATGTGCCACAACGCCGAGGAGTGCTGGAAAATCAAGAAACTCACAAAGCAGTACCACGAGCACCTGTGGCAGCAACGCAATGATGGTTTGTGTTCCCGCCAGTGGGAGGGCAAACAGAAGGTGGACCCTGAGGAGCATAAGGATGATGGATTAGGGTTCCAGAAGGCCAGAAGGGACATGAAGGCCGTATACGTCCATTCTGACTCCGAGTCTAGTGACAACAAGCGCTGCAAGACACTCTACGTCACGTTTGAGGGTTCTTGGGACATCACCTCTCATTGAGTCCAGTGACAACAAGCGCTACAAGACACTCTACGTCACGTTTGAGGGTTCTTGGGACATCACCTCTCATCGCATCATCGAAAACCTATGCCGAGAGGTGGCAGCGGCCGCACCTGCCCCAAAGGCGGCGCCACACCACAAGTGGATGGAGACGTCGATCAGCTTCAACGCCTCTAACTGCCCCAAGAGCATGGCAAGGGTCAGGCAGCTCCCGCTGCTCGTCTCCCCATCCGTCGTCAACATCAAAAAGCTGCAGATACCAATGTCGATGCTCCAGCCGTGGCCCATTCTTTGGGGTGGGCCCGGTACCAGTTATCCTGCACAGTTGTATTTTTCCCATGGTCAACTTCAGAATGCTTGAGAACTTCTGTACGGAGAGCATTCTATTCGACGTCGTGGAGGCCAGCCTCCCCTTCAACGCCATTTTGGGCAGGCCAGCCCTATACCAGTTTATGACAGTCACCCACTATGGGTACCTGGTCTTAAAGATGCCATCCCCCATTGATGTCCTCAAGATCCACGGAGACCGCGATGCAGACGTCTCTACGCTAGAGAAGCTCCATGCTCTGGTCGCACAACACGAGGCTACAACCGGGCTAGGAAGCCCAGATCAGGAACCTTCGATCTCACGTCAGCGTGGCTCCTCATCAGCACCCTGTGTGTAGCCCTCTGGGAAAGAGTACGTCCCCATGAAGACCATTTAGATCAGGGCGGATGCTGCCCAGACCACCCGCATCACGGGGGATCTGGATAGTAAATAGGAACTCATGCTCATCAGCTTCCTCCGGGTTAAAGTAGATGTGTTTGCCTGGCAACCATCACAGATGCCTAGGATCCCTAGGGAGGTGATTGAGCACCATCTAAAGATCTACCCCGATGCTAGACCGGTCCAACAGAAGCCCCAAAAGCTGTCCATAGAGTGGCAAAACTTTATCCGAGAAGAGATTAAAAAGATAGTTGACGTTGGCTTCATCCGAGAGGTCCACCACCCACGGTGGCTGACCAACCCTGTTGTTGTCCACAAGGCAGGCAGAAAGCTTTAGATGTGCATCGACTACACTAGTCTTAACAAGGCATGTTCAAAAGACCCTTTCTCTCTCTCATGAATAGATTAAATCGTGGATTCTATTTCTGGCTGTGATATACTATGCTTCCTAGATGCTTATTCCAGTTTCCACCAAATACCAATATCTAGTGATGATGAAGAACACACTGTATTTATAACAATAGATGTCCTCTTTTACTATATTTTCATGCCTTATGGTCTTAAGAATGCTCTTTCTACATTCAGTGACCTCATTAGAGACTTGATAGAAGTGTATATTGATGATATCGTTGTCAAAATTAAATCACGTGCATTTCTGTTAGACAACCTCACCCAAATCTTTGGCAGGTTGCGGTCAACCCATACCAAGCTAAACCCAGACAAATATGTGTTCAGAGTCACTGTGGGCAAGGTACTCAGTTTCCTAGTTTCCTACCAGGGAATGGAGGCAAACCCAAAAAAGATCAGGACGATCGAAGCGATGCGGCCTCCTGCCCGCATCAAGGATGTGTAGAAGCTCACGGGTTACTTAGCCGCGCTGATCCAGTTTATCTTTAGACTGGCTGAGCGGACTCTCCTATTCTTCAAGCTTTTGTGCAAGTCTGGAGCTTTTGTTTGGATAGACAAGGCAGAAGAGGCATTTCAGGAGCTCAAGCGGTACCTCACATCACCGCTGGTTATGGTAGCTCTGGAGCCTGGAGAACCACTCATGTTGTACATCACCGCAACAGCTAAAGCTGTGAGCATGGTACTAGTCGCCGAGCAGCCGGAGCCTCCACAGCCTCAAGAGACAAAAGTGACCCTTGTGAACGGTTCAGGATCCCAGGATCTGAAACCAGCAGGGAGCCCTGAAGTTGGGGTTGCAGCCGGGTCCTAGCTCCCGGAGGTGTCCCTAGCTCCTGAGCACCAAGCCGGGCCCAATGACGCCATTGGGTCCCAGAGGCCAACTTGGGTCCCGATGACCTCGAAGTCGCCGGGCCTCGGTTCCCCTAGGCATTTTCAAGTCCTGGGAGCCACGGGCCCCCGGGGCTTGAGCCCGTGGAGGTAGACGAACCGAACCCCCCTGGGAGGGTCCGTACCATCCAACGCCCGGTGTACTGCATCAGTGAGGTCCTTCATGATGCCAAGACTAGGTACCTAGAAGTGCATAAGCTGCTTTATGCACTTCTCATTGCATTCAGAAAGCTGCGCCATTACTTCCAAGCTCATAAGATTTCGATGGTGACCTCACACCCACTGAGAGCCATGCTCCATAACCCCAATGCGGTTGGCAATATCGCTAAGTGAGTTGCAGAGTTGGCTGAGTTTGGGCTGGACTTCATCGCGCACCATGCGATTGAGAGTCAAGTTCTCATTGATTTTGTGGTGGACTGGATGCCACCACCAAGCCACCCAGGGGGCTAGACGACAGTGTGCCGGAGTCGCGAGCTCCGGTGTTCACCGGCCCTCACTGGACCCTCTTCTTCGACGTCTCCTCACGTAAGCAGGGGGTCGGCGCGGGAGCCCTGCTCCTTACTCTAGACGAGGAACAATTCAATTATATGGTGCACCTTGAGTTTAAAGCGACCAACAACATGGCAGAATATGAGGCCCTCATCTTTGGGCTAAGCACCGCTCTGTTCCTTGGGGTCCGACAGCTGCTTGTGAAGGCCGACTCCTAACTCATTATCAAGCAAGTCAAGGGCGAGTGCTGCTGCAATGACCCACAATTGGCTACGTACCTGCTCCATGTTCAGAAGCTAGAAAATGATTTCAATGTCCTGGACCTGCACCACATCCCTCATTCGAAGAATGTAGTAGTTGATGATCTATCAACAAAGGCTTTCACCTGGTCCCTAGTCCCAGATGGAATCTTTGAAAGGCGAATGCGACAACCGATAGCCCGACTAGCTGAGTTGGGTGAAGAGGGCGAGACTAGCACCTCAAAGCTGGCGGTCCCAGCGGCCTTGATTCCATGGTGCCCACCAAGGATCGTAGGCGTCACAGGGGACTCTGTGCACCCCGGCACGCAAGATCCAGTAGCTCAAGTTGGTCTTGATACATGGATCACGGGAATCCGGACCTACTTAAAAGACAATATCCCTCCTGATGACAATACATCCGCTGATCGGATTGCTTGTTTGGCTAAGAGATACACGCTGGTAGAGGGAGATCTCTACTGACGTGGTGTCAATGGCGTCCTAATGCGGTGTATTACCTGAGAGGAGGGCTGCGAGTTGCTCGTAGAGGTCCATGGATGTGAGTGTGGGAATCAAGTGTCTTCCCGCATGCTGGTTGTTAAAGCCTTTTGTCACGGCTTTTACTGCTCGACAACCCTCTAGGACGCAATCGAGCTAGTAAAGACCTATCGGGTGTGCCTGTTTCACGCCAACCAGATCCACACTCCAGTGTAGACACTGCAAATGATCCCGTCCTCATGGCCATTCACTGTTTGGGGGCTAGACATCCTAGGGCCATTCCCCCGGGCCGTCGGAGGGTACCGGTATCTCTATGTCGCCATCGACAAATTCACCAAGTCCATCAAGTTCACCTGTGGTCAAGATCAACAAGCAATATGTTGTCAAGTTCATCAAGTCCATCGTCTGTAGGTTTGGGGTGTATAACAGGATCATCGCTAACAACGGGTCCCAATTCACCAGCAACACATTCTAAGGGTACTGTGAAGATCTTGACATAAAAAATTTCTATGCGTCCATTGCTCACCCAGAGAGTAATGGCCAAGTGGAGAGAGCCAACACATAAATCCTTAAGGGTCTCAAGACTTACACTTATGGTGGTTTGAAGAAGCATGGCAAAAGGTGGATCGATGAGCTTCCATGCGCACTATAGGGAAATCGGACATCACCCAGCCAGGCAACTGGGGAGATGCCTTTCTTCATGGTATACGGGGCTGAGGCCATCCTCCCCTCAGAGGTCACCATGGGCTCCCTACGTAATCAGGCATACGATGAAGTCACGCAGGACCAGCTCCGGCGTGAAGATATCAACCTTGTCGATGAGAGAAGATGTCAATCTGCTATAAAAAATGCACGATACCGCCGATCACTCAAATGCTACCAAGAGCAGTTCATGCGTAGCAGAGTGCTCCAGGTGGATGATATGGTGCTCCGGCGGGTGCTTACTCGAGAGGGTGCTAAAGAATTCTCCCCTAGCTGGGAGGACCCCTTCTGAGTGACCCAAGTCTGCCGTCCTGGATGTGTCCGTCTAGCTACAGAGGTTGGAGAACCACTGTCTAATCCATGGAACATAGAACACATCCGTAAGTTTTATCCTTAGTACATCGGCGAGTCTGCCTCTTCTTGTAAATGTACCATAGTGACTAGAAGCAGTGCTTGGAACAGTCATGCTCTGACAGGACCCGCTCCCCCAGTTGCCCGGAGTAAGGTACTGCCTTCCTGTATAGCCAGCCTTCTCCCATGAATGAACAATATTATGGGAACTTTCTGTCTCGTCTTGTTCATTTTCTTGTTCATAAAATTGTGTTTTAGTTTTGTATTTTTCCCCTATCAACTTACCCCCTGTGTTGCTGGTTCTGTTTTCTCATGGGTTGTTACTGGTTTGTAATGTGCAACCCTGTCATGAGTCAGACTCACTTGAGGTACTTGTGTTCTGCTTAGGGGTCTGTGATTTCACTTTTCTTTGGGGGTCTGCTCTACCAGATGGCCGCCCCAAAGAAGAACTGGTGCTAATGGGAGGTCCAAAGTACACAACCTGCTTAGCTTGGTCCTGTACCCTAAGCGTGTGTGCTTTGCCTTCTTAACGCTACAAGCTAAGTACTGGGGGCCCGGGCGATGGGCATCCCTAACCAATGGTTTAATTACCCCCTAGACAGTATCACACTAAATTACTCAAGCTCTACAATATGAACAAGGACTCTCATGCATAGCGAAGATCGGGGGCCCGGGATAAGAACCCCACAGGAACAATTACTGCTTTCCATGCTTTACTTTGTAGGAACCGATGTGTCTTTGGACACAGGATGGGATCAAGACCCATGCAGGGGGCCCGCCATCGATGTCTTCTTCAAACTCAGTGGTGGTCGATGCCAGACCCACCGGCAGCGCCCCCCCAGGGGCCCTGCCATCAACACCTTCTTTAGCCTCGGTGGTGGTCGCTGTCGGATTCGCCTGCAGTGCCCCCTAGTGGGCCCATCGTCGATGTCTTCTACAAACTCGATGGTGGCGGCTGCCAGACCCGCCGGCAGCGCCCCCTAGGGGGCCTGTGAAGGACCAGAGAAAGCGACTAGACAGGGGTGTGAATGAGAGCCAATTAAAATTAATCAAGGAAACTCGGTCTATATCCTGAAATTGACCCAACACGCCTCTTTTGTAGCTTGGCCACGACCGCATAGCTATAGAAAAGCTATCGGCCCTCGAAACTGGGTTAGGCACCCTGAAATCACAGCGGAAGATGACACTCGATGCAAGCAAAGTAGTGAGCGAGACTTTGGAAAACGAAAATCAAACCAGCAAACAACTTAAATCCTCACACACATTTCACAAAACACTTGATGTACGTGACTGAGAGCCTACCACAAATATACAATGAGAACTCAGAAAACTCGAGCCTTTACACCGGTGGCTCAAGAATAATACCGGTAATCCACCTGCAAGGATTCACCCTCAAACAAAAGATCGATACTGGCTTACAAGCATTTCGTCAAATAATTGGTGAACACAAGTAAAACGGCAGTGAAGACCGGATACCGCGAGAACTGCTGCAGGATGAAACCCTGTGTGCGAGGCGGAGACCCGAGCGGGAATCGAAACCG
>VSTD030000632.1:0-15115 GCA_008808055.3 Sporobolus alterniflorus
CAAGTCCTTCCAATATGGAAGAATGAACCAAATATGTCTCCTTTTTATAAAGACTAATGGTTCCCCTTCCTTGCGAGTTTGATTCCTTGCTGGCTTTCCAGATGGGTTCTTACCATAAACCGTTTTTAGATTTTTTTGTACATTCCAAGATTTCCTCTCCTGAAAGAGGAGCAGGTGCTGGCCTCAACTCGGTTTCCCCACCAAATGAATCAACATCAAACCTAAATGGGTGATCAGGATGCAAGAACCTACGATGTCCCATGTAACAGGACATGCTACCATTTTCAAGTCTAATGGAACAGATCAAAGAGTGGCAATCACCACACGCTGCTTCACCAGATACACCAAACCCAGGCACACCGCCTAGAGCAGGATAATCAGTGATGGTGCAAATTATTGCAGCACGCAATTGAAAATATTCACCCTTAGATGAATCATATGTTCTCACACCACTAACAAACATATCAAGCATATCATAAACAAGTGGCTGAAAATAAACATCCATATCAGTACCAGCAGGAGCTCGGCCAGGAATCAACACAGACAAGATGAAATTGGAATCCTTCATGCACATGGAAGGTGGAAAGTTGAGTGGAATCAAAATGCCAAGACATATACTGCAACTAACATTCATAGTCCTATATGGATTGAAGCCATCAGCAGCAAATGCTAGGCGGATATTATGACTACTAGCAACAAATTCTGGATGCTTTTCATCAAAATCCTTCCATAAAAGGGAATCTACAGGATGCCTAAGCAAATCTTCTTTTCTTGTTCATCATGCCACCTAGTGAGACTTACAGTTTTAGAGGATACAAACAATCTTTAGAGTCTTTTCTTAGTAGGAAAATAGCGAAGAACCTTCCTAGGAACCTTGTACTCACATTTTCCATCTAGATTCTTCTTGTTTGATTTCCAACATGAGACCTTACATTTCAGGCATGAATCAGAATTTTCATGCTCCTTCCAAAAGATAATGCAATCATTTTCACTTGAATGAATATTAGTGTATCCAACTCCAATAGATTTCACCAATTTTTTAGCTTCGTGAAAGTTTCTAGGAAGTGATGAACCCTTAGGTAATGCATCAAAAAGCAGATCCACCAGCAAATCAGAACTTCTATCGGTCCATCCTCCAAGAAGTTTGATGTGAAGTAACCAAACTAGAAAGGGTAGCTTTGAGTAGTTGCTGCAACTAGGATACAATTCTTGCCTATTGTCTGCATCTAGTTTATGAACAGCTGCTACATCTTCATTAGATGGCTCAAATGACTCGTCATCTTCCATATCCCCTCTATCATCTAAACCATAAGCTAAATCCCTAATCGACTATGATATGTCATCATCTTTGCTAAGTTGCTTAAAATTAGGAACATCACATGTATCATGGTTCATAAAAGAAGAGCTAGCTTCTCCATGTAAGGCCCACATTCTATACCCTTTTAGGAATCCATCATGTATCAAGTGTTCTCGCACTTCACCAGCCTCTCTTCAAAATGTGTTAACACACTTCCTACAAGGGCATAATATTTTGTTCCCTGTTACTGAATTTCTAAATGCAAAAGCTAGAAAAATGTTTACTCCTTGTTTGTAGGCCTTGGTCTCCCTACATCCAATTCTTTTGTTAAATATTAAAATAACTACAAAAATGGTTTTAGTTATTTTGAAAAAAGTTGTATTGTACCTAGCCTCATTGTCGATCCAAGATTTTTCCATGCACCTTATTATGGGATATGAAACAACTCTCAAAATTGAATCTAAAACATATAACAAGCATAAAAACATAGCTTCTTTCAAAATAAGAAACCAGCATAAACACCCATACAATGAAATCAATTGACACTCCAAAGGTACTGCATGCAATTTCACAATAAATTATAAGCATGTAGTAAGGTAAAAAGTTAATAGAATTACCTTCTACTTGAGCTCAGCGGCAGTGTCGATGAACGGGTGGAAGAATGTGGTGGCAGTGAAGCTTCTGAGGCAAAAAAATAGTATAGAATGCTAAGAATTTTGAACAAACATGACTGGTGTGGTGAAAAAGAAAGCAAGCAAAAAAATTATAAACACCACAACAGATTTGTTTTTCTTGCCACATATATATTGTGTAAATATGAAAAGTTCAGTAGCATACAGACCAAGCGTAAGGATCCAATTTCACTGATTAACTGACCAAATCCAAGCAGCACGATACAATGATTAAAAATACTGTAACTACACGATTTGACCATGCATAAGGATATGTTTTCACTGCACTCTTTGACAACCCTTAGTTGAAATATTGAACTGCTGCTGCTTAAACCCCTAATTCTAGAGTCCTACATGGCGAATATAATGAAAGGGTAGTACTCTTCTGTCCATTGTAAAAAAATCTCAATTCTAGAGTACTACAATCCTTTTGCCCAGCCCAATCCTCCTAATCTTCCTTGTTCTCATCTTGTTGCCTATACTCCTTATCAAGAACAAATCCAAAGCAAAATCCAAGAACCATCAGCCTCCTGGACCATGGGGCCTCCCTTTCATCAAAAGCATCCACTAGCTCAGCAGGTGCTCCACGCCAATGGCCTGACCAGAAACATGGTGAGTGATGTACCTGTGGCTTGGGCAGAAGAGGTGGAGGGATCCGGTGATGGCGGAGCTCCTGCGGCACTGGCGTCATTGTTGATGGCCGATGGCTGTTGTGTTGATGGAGGGTCAGAGCCGAGGCATTTGATGAAAGCAGAAGGGGCGGGGCCTCTTGTGATGGGGGTGGTAGTGGGGCTCCTGCGGCGACGCAGAAGGGGCGGGGCTCCTATGGCACCAGCGGCAGCGGGGCTCCCTCTGGGCGAGCGTGTCCTATTTTTTCACGAGAGGAATAGAATGGTTGTGGTTGTGAAGCTATGTGGGCAGGATAAGGGTGTGCTAAATTTTCATTGGCGGGCTTGACTAGCAGCACTTGGCACCTTGGCACGCTCCCACTGTCCAAAACATATTTTTTGGTGACTAGCAGGCCTCTAATCTTTTTTGCCGACCCACAGTGAGACAAGAACCATACGTTTACCGACACACAGGGGGATGGTACAAGTGATAACAATTACCGACCATCCGTCGGTTGTTAAATAATGTTTTACCGACCCTTTGCCGATGACTAATACGAGTCGGTAAAAGTGAACTGTGGTGTAGTGCGAGTTGCTACACCCAGCTTCACTCAACACCGTTGTGCGCTCCAAGGTCACCGAGTTGGTGGAGACCCATCGCTCCAGGTCGATGTCACCCCACTCCAGCACCCTCAGATCTTTGCCACCTGGTGGAACTGCTCGTGCAAGCTCATGGGCGAGGTCGCACAAAATTGTTGCAGGAGGCAGCACAACCTCATCCTCCCCAGCTGACTATGATATCCTCACCTCGGACTGTGATCACATCACGCTGGAGCTACTGATGCTCATTGTCATTGAAGAGATGTTTTGCCTAGATATGGAAGAAGAGAGGATGCTTTCGATTGATGAGCAATCACTTCGTGAGTTTTTGAAGGCCTAGATGGTTTCTTTGTAGGCAACAATGGCAGTAGTAACTCTAGCTTCACCTGTTGCCATGGACCTCAGTGTTTGTGAGTCGGTCATTGTTGTGGAGATCCCTGAATGTGCCACACTCATCTCAGAGGTTGGCATTGTCTATACCAAGCTTCCATGCTTCTCAGATATGGGGTTGTGTCTCTCAAGAATCGGCATGGCGGTGAAGCCCCTTTAGCATGGGTGGCTGCCATCATGCCTCAATGCCAAGGTCATCACTCCAACCCTGCCCATTGTAGTAGCACCAACTGGGATGGAGTTGAGGTCGTTGTCAACCAAGGAGCAATCCCTTCGACTCCCATTTCGGCGTCGCTCCTGTTGGCATTCAGGTCTCCACCGCCACCCTATGGTGACACCGGTTTGTTCATGGTCATCGCATCATTCTCCCTCTATAGGCCACTCGAGTGCCCAACTCCACTCATCATTGCTCTTGTCATCGTCTCCGAGGAGGGTTGAGCCAACACGTTGTTTCTATGCATGGCCTTCACATGGTCACTTCCAAGGTTGTGTATTCCCCCGCCTCGATGACACCGGCCCCATCCATGGTGCCATCGGTCCAGTCAATGCATGTTGGTTTGACCGGTCAAGCCATTGGACACAGGTCCTCTACAATGCCATTGCAACCACTTGTGCTTTTTGTGAAGGTGCTACCTTCTTTTGACACAGGGCATGACTGTTTTCTCTCAATTCAAATGCTGGAAGAAAATTGGTCGCATGAAGGCCTAGGAGTTCACTACAAGAACCAGGGGCATGCCTGATGAATATATGGTGCCACGCATCAGCCTTGGGGCCACGGCCCACACCGCAGTACATTTGTCGGTGACATGTCACTGATGAACGTAGCCCCATATATTCATTGGAGCCACATCACCGATAAATATATTTTAAATTCATCGGTACCGACAAATACATTGGGTTACGTTCATCAGCAATATATTCATCGGCGTGTTCATCAAATTTAAACTATATTCATCAGTTTGATTATTATATTCATCGGTTTAAACCGATGAATCTTCCCGTGTTTCCTGTAGTGGTTGTTGTACATTGCATGAAGACTTGTCCTGTTGGATGTTGGGCGTGTGTGGTATTTTTGTCGCATGATCATATTGTTGTCTTGTTGGGTTGCAGCTTGTTTGGTTTGAGTGGTAATTCAGCCTTCCTTGGGATGTTAGCAGTAGGTCGTATTTGATGTCGCAAGTAGGTAGTGGCCTTAGCTCTGGATTAAGAGAGCTTGAGTTAGCTTAAGTCGGTGGTGCGGTCGCTTGTGATTCTTCTTTGTGGCAGCTATTGCTGCTTAGGTCACTTTGTCTAGCCGGGTTAAGTCCCTCCTTAGGTTCGGTTTGTATTCTACTTCCTCTTAATGAAATACATGCTCAGCGCGGTGTTCTAAAAAAAGAGCTATCAAACCGCCACATGCATATGGTGATCTTCATCACCACATATTTGAACATCTTAGGTGCATCCCAGAGCTAGGTGGATGTACTCAAATAACCTGATCTTGGATAACCCTCTTGAATGTTGCCTGTCCAGCAAAGATTAAGAGAGAGCCTCAGCGTATTGTAACCAAGACAGCTGCAACAACACAATGTGACAGGTCACCGATGGAACATCCAAACAACCACTTATCCAACCAAAACAGAACCTGAGAGACCAGAGCAATGGAAGAATAAGGACATGATATTGTTGTGGACAAAGATCCCCAATCCTTGCCACGGTTGAGCTGCGTCAATTTTCATAAACCACAACCATCGAATTTGCATGGCCCAACTCATATACTCCAGGTTGAGAATACCAAGACTACGCAGTTTGATGGGTCTTTGCACTCTCTCCCACAACAGTAAACAACTTCCACCATTGACCTAAGTTCTCCTAAAAGCTCATCGAAGCTTATCTATTGCTTTTATAAACCATTTAAGCACCTTGATTGCAATCAATAGATGCCTTTCTTTCTATTGATATCACACCCTACTTTTATGAGCACCTTCCAGAGGCTGATCTAGCTGATCTTGAGATTCACAAAGTCACCACAAGCCCCTCATTATCGATGAAGATGTCACCTACCACTAAAAGATTAATTAGTCATTAATGCAATGCCTATGTCAAATATGATATTTGAACCAGGTGGGTTGATTCCACCATAAGGAACATAACCAACTGAGCTTGGTTATTTAGAGGCTAAATGCACAACATAAACACCTAACATTAATTGGTCATAATGTCCCTAAATGTAGAACAGAAACTCCTAAAATTAACTGGTCATAATGACCCTAAATGCAGAGTAGAAATTCCTAAACTTTAACTAGTCGTAATGGTCATAAATGGTCCACTGAATGCACGATAAAGAAGGAATCCTAAACAACTCATTTACATGTGGAACAATAGTTTAAACTAAAATATCACCCTCTAAACCATATGAACCAGACTTACCTTGTCGACCCAAGGCTGCACAATTTTTAGTCTAAAGGATTACTCTCTAAACCCAACGAACAAATTATCTGTTTTACCTCATAAACGATCTCAGAGGCTGCATGGCCTTAGGGTAGCATGTCCTTCAGGATTGTCAACAAGTACTTGAAACTACCATCACTCTAGTCTTTGCTTGTCGTCAACTGGAAAAGCTTCACCATCACAAATAGTATCGTGTACTGAATCGCACAACCATTATAGAATGGCTTCTTAGTGTCTTCGATCATCTTCTTGTACTTTACAAGTTCGTCATTACTATACTGATCATCGTCATCATGTCTTTTGATATTGTGTATCATCTCTTCTATATTATACACTTAAAACACAATATCATCATTGGTCAACCCTAATATACATGTCTCGTTCACATCATCGTGCTCTTCTTTGACACTGGTACAAACCTCCCTCTCTAAATATGAATCTCTCATCTCTGCTTCATTAAGTCCTTTCTCCACATGTTTATTCGAACATCAATAATCCTTCATGAATCCATGCATGATTAAATGTGATCTCAACACATCATTTGTACGATATTTTTTCTCATTCTTACAATGTTTGCATGGACAATAAAGGTTCCCTCTAGCGTTGACCAACATATCTTTCTTCGCAAAATCGATAAATATATCTAACCCTCTGATATACTCATTATAAAGGTGTGGCCCATACATCCAACTTTGATCCAGCGATATATATATATATATAGTTGATAATCTCGCACATTGCTGCGGAAAGAGTAGCACACAATTTAAGAGAATTAAATATCATATGAAGAAGATGAGATATTAGATAGTTTTTAACTAAACTTAACATAAGATGGAAGATAATTGAGACAAATACAATTAGAATGGAAAAAATAATAGATATAATTAGGAACAAAAATATAAATTTGCATGGATTGCATCTTTATTTCTTTACAGATGAGAGACTAATTTGGAAATATATATTTTTCTAGAGTTTTTATAATTATTTTTCAATGGAGAAAGGTGGCGTGACATCAGGTGACATGGCATGCTTGCATGTTGAGAGAATTTATCATTAATGACCCTTAGTGAGTTATAATATATATTTCTAGAATTTTTTGAATTATCTTTCAATAGAAAAATGTGACGTGGGATGAGGTGATTTTCTTGAATTTTTAGAAATATTTTTCATTGGAGAAATGTGACGTGGCAAGAGGTAATATTGCTCCCTGAATTTTCAGAAATATTTTTCAATATTGAAAGGTGATGTGACATGAGGTGATTTTGTTGAATCTTTAGAATTATTTTTCAATAAAGAAAAGTAACATGCATGGCATTAGGTAATGTGGCATGCTACTTGAATTTTCATAATTATTTTTTCAATAGAGAAAAGTGTCGTGACATGAGGTGATTTTCTTGAATTTTTAGAATTATTTTTCAATGGAGAAAGATGACGTGTCATAAGATGGTGTGGCATGCTTCTTGATTTTTTAGAAATATTTTTCAAGCTACAAAAATATGACATGGCATGAGATGATGTGACATACTTGCATGTTGAGATAATTAAAATTAATGAGTTGTAGTGATTCATAGAAACATAAGTATATAGGATAATGAATCATGTGTTGGATGAGATAGATCTAGTAATATAATAACGAATTTATTCATGTTTTATTAAAAGTGGTACAAAAGCTAAGTCAAATCTCTAAAAAATATGCATCAAAGAAATTATATTCCAAAGATAGTAGAGATCTATTAAAAAAGGAGGCAAAAACAAAAAAAGTTAGAGGAGAAGAGGACTAAGAGCATCTCCAAGAGACTAGATAAAATAGGCTAGCTATTTTCTAGTTTTAGCTCTTCTCTAAAATAGAACATCCTTAAAAAATATGAATCAATCCAACCACTAGCTAAAAAAATATGGGTAATCATATTCAAAAGCTGAGCCCACACCAGTTACCAACGATAACAGATTTCCTTTTCGTATTGCCTTCTATTTTTGTGTGGCTTCTGTTTTGGCTGAGCGATTCTTCTGTCATCATGGCTCCCTGATCTCTCATCGAGGAGGCATGCAAGCGGCAACACCTGGGACTCCCAGCGGACAGAGGAGGCAAGTGGCAAGACGACCTGCGACTCCGGTGCAGGAGGCCTGTCATTGATTTTCCAATGCGCCATTTGATCTGGAACGAAGGAGCACGATTCTTTGCCGATGCGCGATTTGATCGTCCCTTTGCCGTTCTGCCGACCGTTACAGCTTCTTGGGAGTTGATCTTCAATCAAGGAGGCAGGGAGTTCGAGCGGTAACAACTTGATTAATATGAACCTGAGAAGAACTTAGATACATATTAGCTGGAATCTCTAGCCGCAACATAGTCGAGTCATGCTCAGATATTTAGTACTGAGAACTTGAGAACTACTTGATTAATAAGAACCTGAGAAGAACTTGATTACTCGGAACCTGAGAACAACTTGATTAATCAGCACAAAAAACACAGATCCTGCACTGAAACCTGAAACAAACACACAGGAAGCAGCACACACTTGCAGCATCACTCACTTGCACCATAACATTGTGGGGTTACGGTAAGCTATACTAACACTATTTCTACAGTGCCACCCAAGAATACTTATGAGTAGGAGATCATATATCGTTACCACTAGACGTGCTGAGCAGCAAAAGAAGAATTAGAACAGTGATCCAACATAGTTACACGTTGATATAGAGACAGTAGTCGATCACGATCGTCTCCTCCTTGTGGTTATCTCGGCAGCAACCTTGATGTCATCGTAGCCGATCAACGTAGCAGCAACTGCAGCAACGTCTTTACGGAGTCCATATGTACAGGGATGAAACGCAGTATGTGGGTGTGCTAGCACCACGCGTGTAGCTAGGGCTTCAGAGTTCGGCCGAGAGGAGGCGGCGGCTAGGATTTCACATGGTGACGTGTGTTAGCAGCGTCTCTAGCCCCGCCCCTTATATTTATAGAGCACGCTAATGAACTTCATCATTATAGACTCATTAGTACCCTAATTCAACTAGGATAAAATCCTTACATGTCTTAATCTGATTTGTTATGATTGTCTCTTGGACACATCACCAACACACATAACCTGAGTAATTCGAATCAGTGCACCTAGACAAAGGAACAGAACCATGACACTGACAAGAACAAATACAGTGACCAAAACAAAGGACCAGAACCATCTGAATGGCACGTATAGCTCAGAAACATGAAACAGTGAGAATGAACATGGATTGAATGAAAGAAATTGTTGGGAAGCATCCAGGAGCTATTTTATCTCTGCTGTTTTGAGTGCTAATGAGGCACAACACACAAACCTGGTCAGACATTCCCTCAAGCAACTGCCGGGTGTCGAGACAGGGTGCTCCCAGTCCAGCCCAACGACGAGAGTGGACAGGCAACTAATCAGGCGCCCATGGTCTGCCCAGGAACACAGGTTGATTCATCGAGTAACTGTATAGTGTATGAATCAGATCCAACAACTTGCCACAGATTCAAGTGATTCAAAAGTGAAGGAAATATACCATACAAGTCTCCATGGACATCCTCGTCGGATTCATCATGCAACTCCCGGCCACCAAATCTGGTCGGAGGATGAATCCGACGCCGCTGAAAATCCACACCGATTTCTTCATCGCCTTCCAACGATTCATGGTTTCCTTGGCTGATGAATTGGGGAAGCGTGAATTATTGCGGCCGACCGGGAACTCCTCCTCGACATGGTGGTAGCGGGACTAACAAAGGGAATCCGCTTTCCATGGATGAACGACAACCAGGGTTCACCACGGGGAAAAGGCGCTCAACTCCACACGGGAATGGGACGAGGAGTTGAAGAAATCATGGGAAATCGATGAAAATCAGGTGAGAGACGACGTTTGGTGAGCGACGCCCACTGGCCAAAGGTAGTGACTGAGAAATGCGGGTTGACGAGTGCGGTATTATGGCTAGCGAGATGGCTAATCTGTTGGAGGTGTAATTTTCTAATACTAGCCAAATTTTTGTTAATAAAATTTATTTACCTAGGCTGTTGGAGATGTTCTAACCCTTGTAAACATCGTAGTTGATTACAACAAAAATTTTAGAGAAAAAATATAAAAAAATAGGAAAGAAAGGGCAAGAATAACGCTGGTCTCACTTTACGTATTAAGAAAAACGTCTGCTTTCGTTACTAAAAGAAGACACACGCTCAAGAATGTGCATTTTCCTTTACTCACGTAATTAGAGACGTGCTAACAGAACTCGCATCTTTCTCTTGTCACAAAAGTGAGCACGTCTCCAATCTTAAATAAATTGAGATGTATCGCAAAACCGAGTGTCTCCTTTTTACCCTCCGCGAGCCAAGTCTACGCCTCACTGATGCAGACATGTCTCGATTTACTAGATTGGAGACGATCGTCTGTAGACGCGTGTCTGATGTGTGCTTTCGATTTGAGTATTTTACGTAGTGTTATATTATTAACCATTATTGGTTCAAATATCTTTCTCCTAAATTCGATCTGTTAATTTTAATTTTTTAATTATTCTAAGTTTCCAATCGTTGTCAATGTGTGTGCTTCTTCTTACAGGGTTTTAGAATAAGAACATAGTCCACCAGAAACGAAGGCACAAATGCCAGACTTCCAACTCATAGCCTTAAGAAGATAGACTTGGTGTTCTGTACCTCACCAGTATGAATCGAATCGCCTCATTAGTCAGCTGTGGGCTCCATCAACAATGGAGACTTCAGTTCACCAATCATGTTTGCGACACAAATCAATCTCAGATTCGACTGCCCCTGTGTTCATCCTAGAGAAGCGATAAACAAAGTTACTTGCTTGGAGAAACTTTGCACCATTTGTTTGAGTCAATGTTGATCTAGCAATTTCTGTTGAACTATAACGTATCTGGAATTGTTTTCTAATTGTTGTCTGACTTAAGTTTCGTCAAGATGTGCGCAGCAGTCTGCTGTTTACCCTTGTTGCATGGACGCACTGGGTAAGTACGTGTCCAAAATTTCCCATCATTTGGACACGTATTTACTCAGTGCAGAGCCCACACCTTTGGGTGACCGGAGGTTGGGAGCCCGAGGCCGCGGACAGGCAGGTGAGGGCCACCACATAGGTGGCCACACCCACACATGGCGGCACTTTATTGGTTTGCTAAAAAAACAGTTATGTAATATAATAGTCTAGTTTATCTTTTTATTGTGTACTTTATAATTAGAACAGGTAATTAATGGTAGTTACGATATTATAATAAGATCATTGATCTTTTCCTATAAATAGACTTTATCGGGCTCCTAGCCAGTAGTGAATGAAGTGTTCCTTAATTTCCACACGCTTCACCATGTTTGAGTTATTTACCTTTGTTTTCTCGCTTTTCCCCATTCGGGATTTACTAGCCCTAGGCTAATAAATCCCATCAGTGTGCTTCTGCTTCGATGAATAAAATCTTTTGGTTATCCTTGAGGCCTAAGTTAATGATTCTTTAGAGATAAAAAATATAATAAAATATGTAATAATTTAAAAATATTAATAAGATGAGTGATCAAACATAATTTAAAAAGTTAACGAGGACAAAATTTAATAACAGGGGTACTGTACAGAACCGTTCCAGATGAAATCATAAGAAAATCTTTTTCTTCCCTATCGTCCTCCACATTAAGCTCTACAGCCTGATTCCCTTGAATGTCCACATGTTTGACATTTTTGTTATTGTTGTCATTTATTGCACGGCCGTAGTGGATAATTGGATTCCTGTAAAATCTACAAAATTCAAGCCGATATACATATTTCAACAGAAGAATCATAGGAGCTTAGGTCGTCACTATCGTCACTGACTTCATCCCACGCTTGACAATCTTTATTACGGATTCCTTCGACAAACTGTTGTAACATCTGCTGCGTGGACTGCAGCAGCATCAACATGTAGGAAGAAATGTCATACTTTGAGTGCTTCAAAAGTTATATGACTGGTTAATAATTGCTCAAGTCCTGGGTACGGTTAACAATTTTACTGAATTTTAGAGCCATATTTCTTGGCCATTGAGAGAATCTTTCCATTTTCATCTAAAATAATTTTACAGCAGTGCTATGTTATATATGAACTGCACATAAAATCTGAAAACTAGTCAAATTTCTCTTACATAGCGCTGTTTGTAAAAAAAACCGTAGATCACGATAACAGTTATTTATAATGTCACTTGTAATGTTACATGTGCTATCTGGAAATCCTTTCCCGGGGAAAGGTCGCTGCTACTGCTGCCTGTGTCCATGGCCACCAATCTTACATGCCCAATCTCTTTGACACGCTTAAGTATGGTAGCTACAGCATCCATGGCATTCTGCCCTGAACCCACAGCTATCTTCAGGAAATTTTTTTGTGATGTCTCCCCTGTAGCTGATGCTCTAATGATAGCAACTGCAGTCTGTTCGCTGGAATAAGCATCTTGTTCACCGCTGTTGTGCCCGTGGAGCTCGGATTCTACCAGTATTTTGTTCTTCTCCTCCAGCTCCAACACTCTGGACTTGAGAGTGTTCACATAGTCCCTCGCTCTGATCAGTGTGGACGTCTTGTCTTTCTGCCATGTCAGGGAACAGCTCTGTTGAAAACTGTTCATGAAATGAAGACTGAGAATTGAACTATCCGTCACAAATGGTGAGATGATATACCTTGGTGCCAGGGGGAAGAACTGTCCGGAGAGCCTTGAAGCTGTCGTTGAGCTTTTCGCGGCGCTTGCGCTCCGACAAGACATGCTGCGCCTGGTTGTAGCTGCTGTTGCCAACGGACGGCGCCGCCGCCATATTCATCCGGATTGACTGCCAGTGGGTGAGCGCGAGCCTGGTCATATGCATCCTCGCCGAGGCCGACATGGCAGCCTTGATGGCTCTCTGCCCACAGGCGCCTGGCTTCGGCTTCTTCCTTGGGCTGAGGTGCCGGACGTACGGCCTGAATGCCCCACGGGACTCTTGGTCGTTCTTCCGCCCTGCTTTGTCCTTGTGAGCTTCTTGTGTCATGAGTTCGTCCAGATTTAAGATCGTGTCGAGGTCGCCCAAGCAGAGGCCATGGTTGTCATCGTAGGAGATCGGGGACAGTGACATCTTCAGGGTGGAGACCTCCACTGGTTCGTGGGGAGAGGTGGTGCTTGTGGCGGCTCCGGTGAGCACGAGCGACGAGTTGTCCTGGGAGCTACCACCGGATGATGTGGAGCGGAACGTTGACGACGGGGACGAGGTTGGAAAGGTCGTGGCGTTCTTATCCACTTCACTGTCCATCAGCAAATAGATCTGTGACCGCGAAAAAACATGCGTCATCTATAGCTAAATTCAAGAACTAAAGGTTAACAGTTCGAGGGATTCATGTCGTAAGCATTAATGCCTGTTTTAGCTGCTCCTGCACATGCGCGCTAATAGCCACGTCCTGCACCTCGTGCAGCAGCCCGGAGGATCCATAGCTCCGCTCGCTACAGGAATAAAAAGCAAAGATTAAAACACCATATTTAAAATCAATCGATGAATGTGATCATTACTATGGACTTATGGCAGGTTCAAGCGCTGGCAGACTGGATCGTCCATGAATCTTTCTTACCTATCCATAGCGTCGCCACGGAGCAGTAACCAGCTGCAGTCTTCCACAGCGAAGCTCGATCGCCGGCCTGTTGTTGCGGGCTCTCTGCGGTTGACCCAGCTAGCTATCTTAGCAAGTTCCTCTTCCAGGCTTAGACAAACTGGATGGAGCAGCTAATTTGCCTCCAATATATTGCCGTGGAGTGTGTGATGGCGCATGCAGGTACGTGCGTTTACGTTACGTCCAGGCAGCGGGTCAACTGGAGCGACGGGCGGACAAATCCACCTGTGCCTGGCATCAAGGTCTCCCTTGGCCTCCTCGGCACGCAGGTGGCAACTTCGGGCCGGCGGCTGGCCAGCCGCCGTCCGTGCGTCCCGACATTTGAGTTTTTGCGACTTCCAAGTTGCAAGATGCCACGCAATCTGCAGAGACTTTCATTGCGAGAGTGATTATCGGTCGCAGGGATCGCTGTCTCGATAGTGAGAGGAGAAATACTCATGTGGTAGCCAGAATTGAAGGCTGCTGCGGCGGCTAGTAAAGACTCTTATTAATCTTTGTAGACAGAAACAGCCCTAAAGTTTTGTTGCCACCCTTAACTCTAAACCCCAAAATCCAACTAGGGAAACCGAGTGACAGTCACGAAAAGTCTACATCTATCAAACCAATCAATTCAGAGCTGACGGACATTTCCGCCAAAAGGCAATCGCCTCTCAGTATCAATCCACTACTTTACCTAATATAAATGTTGACGACAACTGATAACATGGAACAATAATTGTCACCAACATGTTAGAGGAGAGTAAATTGGATTGATAAATTGGATAATTAAATATAAAATGATCGAAGTGACCCAACCCTTGTCGGCGCGGCGGCACTGTATGGTGACGCACCAACAAGCCAGGGAATATAAGAATGCTAATGTCAATCTAGAACACTCGATGACTAATATATGCTGTTGTCCCTCGATTTATATAGAGGAGACTTAACACCTAAGCAAACCAATCCTAACAACTTAATCTTATCTTATTCTGCACTAATCCAATCTGCTACTGAAGGAGGTGGTCCGGTGGTGGCCCTGGCACGGCCTGCTACTGAGTTACAGCCCATGAGTCTCTTCCTCCCTTGAAAACTAGTTCGTCCTCGAGCTGGGCTGTTATAAACTTCTGCCAACTGTTACCCAGGGTTGTCGAAGTGGTCGCTGCGGCCATCATCCATATCGTCGATGTGCAGATAGACGGTCAGTGAGTCTGTCCAATCGGAGCTGCAAACCTGAACACCATGTCGATCTCCTCCTCCTTTTTGGGCGCGACCACCGTGTCTGTGACACCACTAGTGTCACTGTAACAGCTTTAGTGTTCTACAGTACCTCTGCAGTGCAATCTATGTTGTATCTTGGTTTAAGTTCATTGTCGAAGTTAAGGCTTTCCTTTGAATATTATTAAACCATGTCATATTTACCACTTGTAAGGGAACCTCCAAATTTTTCATACAAGTGTGTCAATATGAATTCACATTACAAATTATCAAGTTAAGAGAGATTTTCAGTGAATTTCCTAGAATTTTCCCCAAAGATTTA